>BLKM01000081.1:7597-177688 GCA_013340265.1 Coptotermes formosanus
AAATGGATGCTGCATTAGTCGGGTTCGTCGGAATTACCTCTTTTCTCTAGGCTGGGCTACCACAGATGCTACTAAGTTACAGCTTGGCAACAAAAATTCGAGAAGTAAAAGCTAAGGTCTTTGTAACTGCCAACGGCCATACCACGTTGAGAACACCGTTTCTCGTCCGATCACCGCATTTAAGCAGCGTTGGGCATGGTTAGTACTTGGATGGGTGACCGCCTGGGAACACCATGTGCTGTTGGCATTCAACTTCTTTTTCACACACTTTAAACGAAATTACGCTCTGCGTGACATTCGACACATTACACAATGTGCATTTTTTCTTCATAACAACAGCAAATGCAAAACATTTAGAGCATTCTTAGTTGGATTTTTTATTTCGGGATTGGAATACGTGACGGAAAATTCTACAATTAAATTAAACGCATTCTCGTTTCCATCAAATAATAAACTTCGTAAATAAAATGATCTATCTTCCTAAACGAAATTCCTCTTTCTTTCTCTTGGGCACTTTAGCACTGTCTGGAAGTTTACACTTACCACGTTGTAAAGACCGCTTCTCCTCCGGTCACTGCAGTAAAATAACGTTGGGCATGGTTAGTACTTTTATGGGTGACCACCTTGGAACCCCATGTGCTGTTGGCATGGATTTCTTTTTCCCCCGTTTGTAAATGAAATTCTTGCCTGCATTACTTTCAAAATTCTAAACAATTGTGCAATATTTTACTTCATATCGATAGATAATTACGCTAATTTAATAGATTGTGTACATGGAATATTTACCTCTCGTTTGGAATATGAAAGGGACTTTTCTAAAAATAATCACACTCCTAATTTCACTAAATCCGGAAAAATCCTAAAATAGGTAAGGACATACTAGTGAAGTTAACTTGTGCAATCCTTGGTTGATCGTTAATTTGCTTCTTCGTATATTTGCTTTTCGTTTACACGGTTGCTCATGCAGCCTCTACGTAACTTAGACAGTCAATCAGACCGTCACTTAGACTACGGTCCGTACAGTCTTATACGTAGTTATCTATATCTTTCTTTACATAGTTTCTTACTATTCTAGTTGGGATATTCTTACATAATGAATCCCAAAGTAAGGAACTGCCAGATAAATTCTGAGGAACACACAGACATTTGTGTTTACCAACGACCATACGTCGTTTAACACTTTGCTTATCCTTTATAACACTGCAGCAACACGATGCTGGGCATGGTTGTAATCTGCATGCGTGACAGCATAAGGTCAACACGTGTTGTTAGCACAGAAACTTGCTTCCGCTGTAACAGAAATTTTCATCTTTACTAGTTTCGAAAAGTGTAAGATGGTGTAAAGTGTAACAAGTTTTTCTTTCATATTGGCTCCTTAAAAGCATCGAGTAAGACGGTTTCGACACGATGCACTAAGTTCGGTGTATGTGAAATTGACGGAAACCTTAAAATTCGGGTTTCATATCATTACACAAGTATCTGGTGCAGCCGAGTCAAATTAATTTTATTTGTGTTTGCTGGTGACTCAGTCACGGAGATGGCTAGTCGCCCAGTTGCTCCGTAACCTAAGCCAGTTACTGCGGCCCGTACTCCGTCATACGGTCATTCTGTAATTTAGTTAAACATTTATTTAGAATTATTACATTAATGAGTTTATTAGTTAATAACGAGCAGCTCTAAGGTTTGCAGTAGTCACTATTCGAGTAATCAAATCAAGAAGAATGTAATGGTCTGGTCATTTCGCAAGTATGGGATACAGGACAGTTTTATGCAAGGTTTTGGTCGGGAGAGCTGATGGAAAGACACCACTTGGAACACCTAGGCTTAGATGGGAGGATAATATTGAAACGGATCTTCAACACGCATGATGGGGCGCTTGGCATGGGATTAATCTGGCTCAGGATATAAGAATGTGGCGGGCTTTTGTGAATGCTCTAATTTTGGGGCCACACAGATGTCATTCAAATGATTACTTAAATATTTATGAAGTATTTCTTTAGTTAGTTCGCTCTCTCTTCGTAACAGAGTTACCTGGATGTTACATTTTGCAAGCTGCACCTCGAGCACTGTACGCAATGTAAAATCTGCCAACGGCCATATCGCGCTCAAAACACCGGTTCTCGTCCGGTCACCGCAGCTAAGGAACTTTGTGCATGGTTAGTACCTGGAACATTGACCGTCTGGAAAACCATGTGCTGTTGGCACTGAACTTCTTTTTCGCCCTTCTAACCGGAGGGTCTCTCTGCAATAATTTGAGAACTCTAAATCGTTCTAAAATATTTTTCTTTCTCAAGATAACAACTTAGAGAAATAAAATGTAAATATGCAGCATGAGTTCGTTTCTTCAGGATTGGAACCTGTGTCGGACCCTTGTAAAATTAATCACATTTCCATTCAGATTAAATCAGAGAAATTTCTAAGGTAGGCGAGAACATATATTCTTATCGTTGACGTTACCCCAGTGGCCGCGAGGTCCAACGCGTAGGTCGGCGGCCGAGCTCTTGCTGGGATCGTGGTTTCGAATCCCACCGGCGACATGGACGTTTGTCTCTTGTACAGTGTTTGTGTTGTCACGTAGAGGTCTCCGCGACCGGCCGATCCCTTGTCCAGAGGAGTCCTACCGACTGTGGAGTGCGTCTGAGTGTGATCAAGTGAAAATAAAAACCCTCCACACCTACTGTGAACAAACAGGTAGAAGAGGGAAGGAGTACGAAACGAAACGATCACTGAAGTTAGTTCATTTATTGGTTGGCTGTTTGGTTGTTACGTTGCTTCCTTGTTTTGTTGCACGTTTGTTTGTTTAGGTATGTATTCAGCCATTCAGTCCGTAACACAGCCAGCCAGTGAGACAGTCACATAGACCGGCAGGCAGGCAGGCACTCAGTGTCAGTCAGTCAGTTAGTCAGGTAATTAGTTATTTATTTAATCTGTCAGTTACCTAGACAGAATGTCCTAACAGATTTGACCTTAAGTCGGAATCTTGCCGGCTGAAATTCGAGCAAAGATGACACAGACGTGTGTCTTTGGTACCGGCCATATCACGTCGACACAACGTTTCTTTTTCGAGCGTAGCATTTAAACAATTATGGGCACAGTTTGTACTTGTATAGGAGACTGCATAGGAAGGCCATGTACTGTCGGAATTAAAATTTGTTCTCCTTTCTAAACGAAACTTCTGTCTTGTTATTTTGGAAAATGTAACAACTCTACAAATTTGTCCTTAGGATGTCACTTTAATGGAATGATGTTGACTCAGTTTATTATCAGGTTAGGGGCAAGTGACGGACCCCTTACGAACATTAATCAAATTCTGGAAGATACGTAAATCCCGAGAAGTAGCTCGTGTTGTTAATTTTAAGACGTTATTGCTTTGGTTCCTTTGTGGGCTATATTGTTGAACAGCTGGTTGACCAGAAGCTGTGTAACTGACGCCAGTCATTCTGGCCCGCAATCCGTCAAACAATCTGTTTGTGAGTTAAGTATGTATTTGTTAGTTACACATTTCGTTAATTAGTCAAAAAAGAGCTTTTTTGTAAATATTTCTTACCAAATACTATTCGCGTAACCAAATCTAAAAGAATGAGATGAGTTATGCATGTTACACGTATGGGAGACAGGAAATATTCATACAGGGTTTCGGTTGGGAGACTTTAAGGAAAAGGTCACTTGAGAGACGTAGGCGTAAATGGGCTACGACATAAATATGGATTTTCAAAAAGTGATATGGTGGACCTTTACTGGATTGTTCAGATCCAGGATACAGACAAGTGGCGAGCTCGTGCGGATGCGGTAATGAACCTTCGGGTTCCATATTTAGAAATTGCGTTAAATACTTACTTATTTAGTCAGTTGTGTATCTATTTCGTTAGTTAGTTAGGCCACCTTATCAGACCTACCTGTAAGACACATTTTGCCATCTAAAACTCCAGCAAAGAACATACAAATATTTACCTTCGCCAACGTTGTAAACACCGGTTCTCGTTCGGTAACCGCAGTAAAAGCCATGCTGACCATGGTTAGTACTCGGATGGCTGGCCGCCTGGTAACTCTGTTGTAGGCATGAATTTCTTTTTTCGCTTTCGATGGGCTATGCTCCCTTTAATATTTTAAAAGCTGTGATGTTCCGTAAAATTTCCCTTCATAACGATACCGTAAAGAAACAGAAGTGGTAGGTGTGGTAGGCGTGAATTCGATTCATTTATTTCAGGATGGGAACATGTTACGAACTGTTACGGAAACCTCATTTCGTGTTTCATAAATTGCGAGAGATTTCACAGGTAACTGACATACCACTATCTCGTACATGATTTTAATTCATTTATCAGCTTCTTGGTTCGCTTCTTGGTTGGTGGCTTTGTTAGATAGCTTCTCAGTCAGTCAATATATTAATGTGTCAGTCAGTTCGGCATTCACTCAGTCACCCAGTCTTTCGGTCATTCATTAAGTTACTTTCTTAGTTAAGTATTTACTTAGTTAGTTGGGACGTCCTAACAGAGCTAATCGCAGTGTCACATTCTGACAATTACAACTGCAGCATGGAACTCAGAGAATTGTGCCTTTTCCAACTGCCATACCACACTGAAAACACCGGTGCTCATCCTATTACCGCAGTTAAGCTACATTCGGAATTGTTAGTACTTGGAGTGGTGACCGTATGGAAACACCATGTGTTTTCGGCAATGAAATTTATTTTTCGCGTCTGACCGAATTTGCTTTCTATATTATTTTGAAAACTGTAACCCGTTCTATAACATTCTCCTTTGTTAGGACACCCTAAGGCAAAGGCCTCAAAACTTTTTATGCCAAAACTTATTGTGGGTTGGTCCGCCGGGATAGCGTGGACAAATACATGTAAGTGGTATGCCTAACGGCCTATGTTTTAATTTTTATAGTAAATACATAATTCAAAAATTTGACCGCGGGCCGCATAATACAAGCTGGCGGGCCGCGGGCTGGAGACCCATGCCTTAAAGGAAAAGAATGGAAGGGCATCGAGTCGATTCGTTAAGTTTAGGACGAAAACAAGCGACGGAATCTCCTGAACGCTAATCAAATTTCGGGTTCCGTAACATGAGAGTCACCTAGTGCACCTCTTGACAATTCGTTATTTTTTTGCTTTTTATGCGTGCTTGTTAGATAGCTAGTCGGCCAGTCAGTACGTGCTGCAGTCAGTCACTTACTTAGTCAGTTAAATTAGTTATTGAGATGTCCTAAAATAATTAACTTCTACTTCACAACATGCCAGTTAAATTCCAGCAATTAAGAACCATTATTTGCAACATTTTTGCAGTAAATATCATTTAACCTAAGAATCTTTCTTCAGTTCTTGTCACGTCACGGTCTTGTTCCGGGTATATAAGCGCGCATGCGCCCAGAAGTAGTAGTCAGGTTATAATAAACATCAATTTCAAATTTACGCTAGAGAATATCAATTCCACGTCCTTATAAATATAGAAATGTAGTACAATTATTATAAATCCGTTATCTCTATATACATGTATTACTCAGTCAATCAATCAATCAATCAATCAATCCAGCCATCCCATCCAACCATTCATCCGCCCGTCCGTCTTTCCATCTGTCGGTCCGACCATGTGTCCATCCTTCCGTCCGGCCGTCCGTCTGTCTGTCTGTCTATCCGTCCATCCGTCCATCCATCCATCCATTCATCCATCCACCCGTCAAATGCGAAACAGGAATGCTAATTGCACGTCACGTACGTCAATTTTTTTGTGTGGGAAAAACAAGATGGGATTAGTGTTACAGCCGGATACTGTAAAATTATAATCCAGTTTGACCAAGCTCTGAAACGTGTTCTAATTACACTGGTCTACAAAATAAAACTTATTTTAATCATCAGAAATAAAAATATACTTTTCTAGACTAATTGCCCACGCTGATTATGAATTTGTTTTTAGATTTTTCTTGGCACGTGTAGTTTTTACAGGACAACTTATGCTCTAATATTCACAAAAATTGTAGTAACTCAGATGCACAGACACACTTCCAGGACATAGAACATAATTGGTATAAACTACATCATCAGTTCTACTGAAACCAAAAGTTAAAAATGTGACGACTTTCTCTTTTTGTGGTACATTATGTCTGGAGCATTGCAGTACAACATCCAGCAGTAATCTGCCATCATAGAGTCATTCCACAAACCTTGACAGCGGTGTTCCACTCACTTAATATCTTGATGAAAGCGTTCACCTTGATCGTCGCTGACTTCCTCAAGGTTTTCTGGAATGAAATCTAAATGTGAATGTAAAAAGTGAACATTAAGTGACATGCGATATGCCATTTCCTTATGCGGATTCAGAAGTTCTGAGTACCACCACTGAAATCAGGAAATTTCTTTCTACCTAAGAAGTTTGCACAGATCCACTTAAAGCTTTCCCAAGCTACTCGTTCTGTGCCAGTCACAGCTTATACAAAGACTTCATCTTCCAGAATTTCTTGGATTTGAGATCCCACGCCAAGACGCCTTCTTTCAGTTTTGCAGTATTAATGTTGGGAAATTTTTTACTGAGGTATTGGAATCCTTTTGAATTTGTCCTCCACCAAGCACTTAATCAACCCGAGTGTTACATGGAGAGGAGGAAGGAATATCTTCACGGGATTAACGAGAGGAGTGTGCTGGACACCGTCTTTTCCTGACTCATAGGTCTTCCTTGGTTCCCAGTCGCGCTTGATTTAATGTTCGGCCGTAGAGCGTCTAACCCAAAGGCATAAGAAGCAGCACAACTTCGTAAAGTCTGCTTGCATACCCATCAACATACCAGTCACCTTCAGATCTTCACAGATATTCCACTGGTGAACACTATACTGAATTGCCCCCAGTAGTAGTTTCATGTTATCGTAAGTGTCCTTTAGGTGTACAGAGCGAGCAATCGCACTGGAAGTTTTGGAATTTCCGTTATGCAGAAGGGCAGCTTTCAGATTTCGCTGCGAAGAGTCGATGAACAGCCGCCAATCTGATGAGTTGTGTTCTTGTATCAGTTCTTTAAAGATGTCGTGGTAGAAGACCATGGGACCATCTACCATAAAAAATGTTTTCAAAACATTATACCATATTTGGTAGTGGCAAACTCTGACATAACTATCTAAAAGATTTCTTTCCTTCAATGTAGAAGCAAGGAGTCCTGTTTTGTTTTTTGACAGAAAAAGTCTCGAATGAGATCTTTTAATTCCTGTTAATTGTTTTGGTTCTGAAGTTCTCTCCTCTGGAACGCACTGATCGCGCTGAATGGCTTCAGGTGAAGAACCGTCTTCACATAGAGTTTGTTCGAAAAACGCCAGTCCATTCTCTGGAGGCTCTGAAGCTGGTAGGTTTTCATTATGGCCTCATTGCAGAGTGCAGGTTTGGGTACACAATTAAGACACAATTTTATGTTTATTCTTTGCTGATAAACCAGTAACACTGACACGACAATGTTCCTGAGAAAACGTAAACGACAGCACGACAGAGTGTTTCCTAATTAACAACAAAACGTGTGACGATAACTGATACATTCACACCTGTTTACAAAAATGTTGGTTATGTATTTCATGAATATTTTGAGAAGAATAAACATAATTAATATGATATTATATAAATAAATTAAGGTTTTAAATCCAGTTTTCATATGAAAATAGCCATACCCCTCCTCATCTCAAGAAGTATACGTGCTGGAGAAAAACTAAATACAGACTTGCAATCAGCAGCTCAAACTTTGTCTAATTTACTTGTTAGTTGCTTGACAAATTTTCCTCGTAGACCAGCGTTATCTGAAAATCTGTACGCAGTAAATTATTTTAAATTGCATTTCATTGTCATGAAATAGCATAAAACAGATCATGGAAAGACACTTGTATATGCAGTCGGCATATCTCAGCATTTTACGTATTTCAAATGCGCCGGCGATACCACATATAGATAAAAGGTGCTCGAAGGGGTGAAAGTATTTCAGCTCCCTCCGAAGATTTTTTAGACTAGCCAGAGTAACTCTAAAGCATGCGAAATGTATGGTCAAAATGCATGAAAATTTAAAAAACCTTCCAAAATGCCCTGGATCTAAGGCAGGTGGACGCCTTCTTATGTATGAATTTTTAAAATAGTATTAGAGACAGACATCAAAGATAAAGAGTTTGAAACTAAAGGAAAAATATGCAATAAAACATTCCAGGTTCTTATAACATGTTTATTAACTACCTGTTGCACAATGTTTGTTATTTGTTCTAATTATTCCAACATTTAATAAATAAAAACACTGTGCAACAGGTTGTTAATAAATATTTTATATATAATATAGTTTTATGGAAAATGTATAATATTAAATTTCAGGTATTTTCACACGCAGAAAATAACACCCTAGTGGGGAGGAAGGAATGATAAACCTTGATAAGGCAGCGAAAATAATGAGCCTTAACAAGGAGCACACAAAAAAGCAAATACATGGAAGTAACAAGAAACAACTGTAACGCCGGGACTGCGGGCGAGAGACAACGGCCCGCGTCCCGTCTAATTTACTGTGCTCTCCACTCTGGTCACTCCCGAGCGGTATGGAGGTGTGTCGGTCCTGCGTCCGTCCACGAAACTTCCTGGTGCCTGCTGGGGGTATCTGGGATACAGGTCGAGATGGCGGTCCCCCCTCCGTTTGCCCTGAAGATGGTATACTCTCTTCCAAGATACTACACTACACTACACTACTTTATTTCCACTAAGTTACAATAAACAATTTTCTTCCATCAGGGAAAGGACCTTGTCACTGCCAACTACAGGTGGGCCAGGGAAATGAGCGCCCAATCCCATCTACTCCACTCCCCGTCCGAATTTCCTCATCCTCGCGCACAACAACGAACTTATATAATTCCAGCGCCTCTGCCGCTGAATCTATTCGAATTTCTTTACACAGCAACGCTTACCTGAGGTAAGCAAAATCAGAATTAAAGTGCAAAACATCTCTTCTGTTCTTCCTCGTCTCCCGGCCTCCAGTCAACCATCACCCACAGCAACCACAGTAAGAATGATGTGAAATCACATAGTTTTACCCTCCTTTGCACACTCACACATTCGGCTAGTAACCAGAGTGCCGACTCATTTCTCTGTTGCCATACACTAGGTCAGCAGTGGCTAGGCCTTGCATCTTTAAAACAATAGAAAGTAAAAAAGAAGTCTAACCCCAGAATACACTAATATCTACACTACACAACAAAATTACTTAAACTGAATGATCAAGAATTTCAAGGGTGGGAGATCTATCTTAAAGTAGAAAAAAATACAGCCACCGAAATGAAAGAGGGAATTATAACAGCAACCGAGTCATTTATGGCATGAAAAAACAAATGAGTTCACGACATGTAGGAAGACAGACAAATGTTTATAAGGCCTGTGCTCACGGATGGAAGTGAATGCTGGTGCCTAACAAGAAAAGAAAAAAGTACACTCCGAATCTTTGAAAGAAGAATGCTGAGAATTATCTACGGACAAACTAAATAAAATAGTAAACGGTGATCAAGGCTTATTTATGAATTTCATACACTATATAACGAAAGAGAAATAGTTAAGATAATGAAGAGGAAGGCTAAGTGCAGGAGAAAGACCCTTGCAGGAAGTCACATTCCATAAACCAGAGAGTACTTGACGAGTAGGCAGACCTGCTATTAGATAGCTGGATTCAGCAGAAGATCTGGATAAAATTGACTTTTGAAGTGGGAGGCGGAAGGCGCAAGTTAGGGAGCAATGGACGGCAACAGTACCAGAAGCTAAGGTCCATGATGGACTGTAGTGCCAGCAGAAAATAAGACGACGATGAGGAAGAAATTAATTCCTTCAATGCGTTTAGAAATGCAGCTCCTAATTTCCCTTGATCAGCCAATGTCTCCCTGCCTCTTCGTCAGTAGTTCAGTATCCGCTTTCACAGCCGCGGTTTTCTTATACCCGACTTTTAAATCCAGTTCAGTTGGTAAGAAATTACTTTCTCATAAATACAGTTTGCAAGTACTGTTATTGTACTGCGTTATGTATTCTGTCAGTCCTATTTCTTAACAAATTTAAATACGCAAATGGTGACACGAAGAGGAAGTGTCAAAATGCGTTGCTACCCAGCCCCTTACTTTGTTAAAAAACAGTTATTGTCTTGGAATTTGTGAGGAAACTTGACAATTTCTTTCTTCCGTTTTTTGATATTGGACATCCCCGTTGGCGTATATTAAGCAATTATGTATAAAAAACAGTCAAACAGCCAACAATGCGTTTTACCTCACTTTATACAATCAAGAGGCTAAAACTACCGGTTTCCGTCCGTATGCAAGACGATCATCAGGTTTTCACTTCATTGTTGATAACAAAACTCTATATATCATATAAGTGGAGGCCTTCACTTTTACAAAGCAGGTAAAAATATACATGAACGTATACTTGAAAAACGTGGATAAAATAGGTTAAAAGTTAATATAATTGGATATACTGAAGTTGATCGGCTTAGAACCATGAACAATTACTGACTGTGTGGGGGCTTTACGCTGTGTATTAGATTGCATCCATCGGCTGTATTATGGGTTTTTCCGCTGGTATGTTCTGCGGCAATGAATGACGCGTACCAGGTATTCCTTCTTCTTATCTTGTATTGTATTACGTCCGATATTATGTTGATTATTTTGTACGTATATCGGTCTGTAATACTGGTATATTTGGATGTAAATAAACTTTCAGCCAGGTACGTAGGTTATCAGGCGGATGGTGTTGCCTATTACGTGCGTGTATCGCTGGAAAGGTACTGTACTGTGGTCGCCCCCTTGGTGTGTGGTCGTATGGTCAACTGCCATACACCATTGACCATACACCAAGGGGGCGACCACAATACAGTACCGCTCCAGCGATACACGCACGCAATAGGCAACACCATCTGCCTGAGAACCTATTTGCCTGGCTGGAAAGTTTAATTTACATCCAAACATACCAGTATTACAGTAAGTAATAATCTTTATTATACATTATTATTTACAGTTAAATATCCTTTTATCTCATTACTTTTTAACACGCCCCTTACCATTTTACAGAACCGATATACACACAAAATAATCAACATAATATCGGACGTAATACAATATAAGATAAGAAGAAGGAATACCTGGCACATAGCGTCATTCTGTGCCGCAGAACATACCAGCGGAAAACCTATAATACAGCCGATGGACGCAATCTAATACACAGCATAAAGCCCTCACACAGTCACTAATTGTTCATCGTTGTAAGCCCATCAACTTCAGTATATCCAATTATATTAACTTTTAACCTATTTTATCCACGTTTTTCAAGTATACATTCATGTATATTTTTAACCTGCTTTGTAAAAGTGAAGGCCTCCACTTATATGATATATAGAGTATTGTTATCAACAATGAAGTGAAAACCTGATGATGGTCTTGCATACGGACCGAAACCGGTAGTTTTAGCCTCTTTATTGTATAAAGTGAGGTAAAACACATTGTTGGCTGTTTGACTGTTTTTATGCATAATTGTTCTTTCTTCCGAATGTGTAACAGCACGGCCTACATAAGTTCGTTACTTTACATAGGTCTAAACCTTTAATCTGCTAACAAGTTTTAATTTGAAATGAATTACGCAATCCGTGGATGTTTTAGAGCTTTTCTGCTTTTCTACACTACTTCCTAAGAACAGAAACTCATCCCCACAATTTACATTAATAATAATTGGAAAGTTTCTTCGCTTTTATAGAAAGTTTAAGTTCAGGCCTGGCTGTATTTGCAAGTTAAGTCCACAAATAAAGTAACAGGCAAACTCTCTGATTCTGAAAACTTTACTCTGACTTCAACGTACACATGGCAGACGTGTAGCAGACGGTAAACATTCGATCTCCACGTAGTCACCATTCATATTTAAGTATCTGTCCCACCCTGACATGAAGGCCTGTATCCCTGCGTAGAAGTAATCAGTGTCAAGCGTCTCTAGCCAGGACTGACAGCCTGTTTCAGGTTGGCGTCTGTTGCAAATTTATTACCAGTCAAAAATTTCTTACGGTACCCAGAAAGATGGAAATCACTTGGCCCCATACTGCCAACCTGACTTGTTGCTACCTACATTAGCGATCTCGCGTCCTGCGACTTCCAGTTCTTTGGATTCCTTACAAAGCACCTCGCTGGCAAGCAACTTGCAACAGACGCCACTATAAAGCAAGTTGTTACCCCATGGCTACTAATACCTGACTCGAATTTCTTCTACTTCAGGATACAAGCCTCGGTGTCACAATGGAAGAAATGCTCCAAAGCCCACGGTGACTATGTGGATGTTTGATGTATACCATCTGCTACCGATATGACATGTATACAACGAAGTCGGAATAACCTCCTCGGCATTCAGTGTTATAGTCTGATACAAACATGGAAACAATAGCGCAACAGTTCCACAGTTTGAACCTGCCACCCACTGGCTATGTGACTACGGAACAGACATGCGCAGTTCTCGGGCTCTTGTAGGTCCAATGAATGCATGGGCAGTAATTCAAAACGCAACACGACTTCTCCTTGTTAATGCCATCTACCTCACCCAGTAATTACATGCAAACAAAACAAGACTATTCACTGAGTACCTGTTTTGTTTTGCTTTTTGTGGTTCTTCACTCTTCTACCTACTTGTTCACAGTAGGTGTACAGGGTTTTTGAGTTTTCACTTTATCACACACAAGCACACACCACATTCGGTAGGGCTGCTCTGGACGGGGGATCGGCCCATCGCAGAGACATCTACCGGACAACACACAAACACTGTACAAGGCAAACACCCACGCCACCGGTGGGATTCGAACCCACGATCCCAGCACGCGCTCGGCTGCAGACCTACACCTTAGACGGCGCGGCCACTGGGATCGGCTTCATGGAGTACCTACTTTTCATATTGCCTTATTTTTGGTTCGTTTTAGACGCTTTACGTAGTTCAGGCCAGTCCTACACAGGACAGAACGATGAGTGAATACTGAGTAATAAAAAATACGGGAAGTTGTAGTGGTCTAACTGGAAGTACTATTCCGGCGTTTGAGTATGGAGACGGAGAAAAATACAAAAAAGTTGGTTAGGATGTTTAGTCTCAGGACCAAAATTCCACACCGAAACCTTCTGAAAGCAGATCTCTGACAGGCAAGAAATTTTTACGTACCTTGTGGAACCCGAAGTTCCGTTATCATGTTAACACGGTCCTCATTACTGTCTTTATCCTGGGCCACCTACAGACACTACGCAA
Organism: Coptotermes formosanus; assembly: GCA_013340265.1. NCBI lineage: Eukaryota > Metazoa > Arthropoda > Insecta > Blattodea > Rhinotermitidae > Coptotermes > Coptotermes formosanus. The sequence goes on from BLKM01000081.1 coordinate 20,838, forward strand.
CATCATACATTCTTTCCTTCAGATTCTACGTCTCCCGTATGATTTCTTCCTTCCAGATTTTCCAGCTCATATTACGCATTTACGCATTTATGATGGCTCCCACACGTCCTACATGACCTCCCCATTATACCCCCGCCCATACGGTAATTCAAATAAAATTCCGTGCAGTCTGAAGTAAGAAGTTCCTCATTACGCAATTTTCCTTATCTTCTTATCAATTCTCTTAGATCAAAGCAACAAAACAGCTAAATTAGTAGTGCAGGCTGTAAAAATAAGCATAAATGTCTTTCGGAATGTGACGCCGTGTAAGCTGGTAAATATGTACCAATGTTTGATGAGAACCTGCTGCCTCCCTCTATCCTGATGTTGGAGGCAGCAAGTTGTTCGGAAAAGTCCTTACACATCTACCAGTATACACGGCGTCACATCACAAAGAGGGTTATCTTTCAACTAATAACTGTTTAACCTGCTGCCTACATAATCATGGCAGCAGGTCTCTCTCAAATATCGGTAGCAACTACCTGATTACACAAGCCCGCCCTAAGAACCGTCAAATGAAGCAGGTGTAATTCACATCCTGGCCTCTTGGCATTCATAATTAATTCTCAAACAATAAACCTTTGGCCGTTTGGTAGACGTCCTTATTTCGTCACATCGCAAAGCATTTGCCTATATAGAACAACATACTGTAACAATTCCAGTAATGTACACAGGCCGACTAATTACGGTGCTTTCGCTCGCTTCTGTTTAATTACTCATAATCCCGCACGACTTGGGGAAAAAATGTACTGAACATCAACGTGTGTTTTGCTTTTTCCTGTAACTTTTGTTCGAAATGCTTTTCGCTGACATAAATATCTAGCGGGTACCGCTAGAAATACGCGCAAAAACATGTACGCGTCTGTGTGTATTCTCTTAGATATTCCTCTCCGACTTCAACCTAAAGTGGAATGGGTGGAAATATCTGATTAAAACTATAGCATGTTAATATTCATGAAGATACGTTCAGAGATTCTTCGAGATGTTAATTGCAGAAGCAAAAACACACGGAAAAGTCAAATACATCCCTGTCTTAAGCACGACTCGAACACGCGATTCCAGTGCTCAACAAGGTGTCACTGTGTAGGTCGGTCGTTCGACATTGGACTCACAATTACGTCGTCTACACGATAACCTCCGTGTCCTTAAACAAAACACAAGCTGGACAAGGATTCTTGGTTATTACAGTTGCCGCAGTGCTTTTTGGCCGGTGAAATATTCAGGCGGACGGCTAGGAGAGAGTCGTCTACACAGATACAGCGTTTCGTCTTCTTCTTCCGGAAGTACAATCCGTACAAAGAAAACCAGGCCTCTTGTATACTTCAAGTATTACGCGGTAATAATCTTCAAAGGGGATTTTTTAAAATAAAAAGCTCATTTCTTTTTGATATGTTTATCATGATGATGATGATGATGATGATGACGACGACGACGATGATGATGATAATAATAATAAGCCGAGAAGATTCTAAAGTATAAAGACCTTATAATAGAAATCCAGCGCATGTGGAATATAAAAACAAAGGTGACGCCAGTTATAATAGGAGCAACTGGAACCATTTCAAAATCCTTCAGAAAATACTTGAGCAGCGTACCGGGAAAGCACGGTATCAAGGAACTGCAGAAAACAGCTGTACTGGGCACAGCACACACACTGCGGAAAGTGCTAGTGTAGAAGCACAAAGGAGTTCAATATTGCAGACAGCGCTATATGCACCATTAACAGTACGCGCGGAATAGCTGCGACACCGTGTACCCTAGAAACATGGTTTGTTTCAGGTATATAAGTGTGCATACCCTGCATAAAGGGAATGATGATGATGATGATGATGATGATGATGATGATGATGATGATGATGATGATCGCATGTACGGAACGGCAATCGTTCTTTACTTCTTTTACCCGCGACACTACATCCACACACCCATCACATTGACTGTAACTGCTGCTGCTGCCCGTTCCACTGTCCATTACCATTCCACTTCTCTATCTCGTCTACAGGTATCACATATTGCCATTCACAGTACCGCTTTTCTACTCTGCCTACATGTTCACAAACCGATCAACTTCTTTTCTGCAGTTTCTTTGACTCTCTCTTCACAGAGAGTCTTTAGTTCCTTCTTCCATTGTCTTTTGCACTTTCAACTCCTCCCGTCTGTACTTCAAATATTAGGATTCAACGGCTGGCGTTCAGTGCGTTGTGCCGGCTTTTGGAGCTCAACCACGTATAAGAAAAACTGACAGACATTGGAAAATGGTGCATCTGCCACCTGCAAGGCGAATGCATCCAGGAGCCTTATACAGTTCTGGCAGTGGAAAGGGTGTTGGAAGGTAATAAATCGAGTCGTAACCCTTCCACACACCGACAGCCACCAGATTTACAAAAACGTCCCACGAAAAAGTCAGATTCATTCACTCTCAAAATGGCAACCTCAACATTCGCAGAAACGCAGGGAAACCATTCTTTACGCGGCCTAACCCCAAAGACAGATCAAACGCACTGTTTTCTGTAATATTCGGGCAAATGTACCTTCGCCCCTGCACTCAATTCTCCAAGAAATTGTATTCCCTCAGAAATTTTTCCGTGTTTGCCATCTTTTCTTCGAAGAATCCGACTCCGAATGCATCGGTGGCATAAATGATGTGACACAAAACTCACTGTGATCGCCACTTGGTGCCTCCCCTTGTTAACTGCTCCTAACAGTACCGATAAGGACCGGCGCTGCACAATGGACTTTACTGGCCTAATGGATGATACACGGCACATACCCTGTCTTTGCCAATTCTTCTGCCAGCTCTATTAGGCTCTTCACCGGCCAAGAACTTGTGCGGCAACTACAGTACGGCTATATGGGCTGTATGAGCTTAGATATGCGCATACGCAAATGTCTTGGGTGTCCACACTTCTTCAGGGGAAATGTTCTGACTGAGCAAATTAGCTCACGCAATAACTCCTGATCTCAGAGAACAGACCGCCTCTCACACCACACGCATTTCATACTACTGCTATCAGTGACCTGATATAACAAAATCCAGAGTTTGTCTAACCCTGCGGTTTTACGTACTTTCCCCCGTCTGTTTTGGTGGCGGGGGCGGCGGCGGCGGCGGCGGCGGCGGCGGTGGCGGTGGCGGTGGCGGTGGCGGTGGTGGTGGTGGTGGTGGTGGTGGTGGTGGTGGTAGGCTGCAATCTCTGGTCATGCACATCACAGCGCGCACTCTCAAATCACTAGCAGTAGGTTAGACGCCATTCTCTGCTTTGTCTCTCTTCATCCTTCCCATGGTGGCCCTACATGTTTTCTACCGGCTGGAATGTATTAAATACACTACTTTGGAAACTGATGTATCGTTCATTCTTCATAAATGCGCTGTCCACTTAAATGTATAATCCACAATAATTTAAATTGTATAAACTTACATTTAGGTTTTCTCTTATGCCTTAATTTGTTATATATTTATACTTACATATCCTGTAACTGACCTCAAAATCTTCCCACCTGCTGTGTCAGTTCTCTCATGCTACTTTATGAAATTGCAGTTCTCACACCTTACAGGAGCGCTGATACCGCCATTATCTTATATATATTCGACAGTGTTTTCTCATCATATTCTTAAATTTAACATTGAATGATACAAAAATATATATTGCAAATTTGCAATTAATATTATTTGTAATTATTATTTCTATAATGTACACTATACGTACACCAAGTAATTAAAATCCGTCCATTAGTTTAATTATTTTTTCAAATTTATTTTTAGTTTCACATGCTCATGAATCATAACTTTCGTTGCAACAGCAGTAAATTTAAAGTTAAGTTCTTCAAAACTATATTTAACAGGTACAGGATATTTGTTTCATCGTTAAATCGAACACGGCAACTGTACCGCATCTGCCAGGATACCCCGAGACAGCTGTGTTGCTCTAGAAAGAGACAAAAGAAATGCACCTTCTAATGCCCTGCTGTAAGTCATACACTGTTTTAGGAATTACTGTCTGCTCGTCGGAAAGCAGATGTTATGTAGAATATTCAGATTTATTCGGAACAGATTTCTTTAAGTTGTTTTTCCACTGTCTTACAATATTTTCCACACGCGCATGTATCTATAAGCGTGGGTGACAAAGGGCACCCTTGTCGCATTCCAAGATTAATTTCTGTTGTTTTCCCTATTTAAAAACCTTTAGTTATTTACTAATTTTTTTCCAGCCATAAGACTTACACCACTCTTATTAATTGTTGTGGACAACTGTGTTAGACCATTACTCGACTGACTTTGCTTCCGATAACTTTAGCAAATCTTCCTCACAATCCAGGAGCAATCTGTGTCAGTGAGTCAAGTCCCATATGTTCCTCAGTCACTTGATTATCAATGAAAATACAATCAGTGCATGACCGCCCTTTCCTAAAACCATTCAAGATCTGCTGTGTGACATACGTTCAAAAATAGCGTTTATTCTTCGTGTAATTACGTTTGCATATATTTTGTATCCAGAATAAGTAGAATTACAACTTGGCAATTTTCACAGTTCTACTGCCCTTCTTGTAAACTGTAGCAATTAACGCAGTATTGAATTTTTTAGAGCGTCGCCACAGTTGCGTAAAGCGTCTATGACTCTCGTCATGTCTGTCTGTCTTTCCGTCCAGCTATCTTCCCTTCTGTCCGTCCGCCCGCCCGCATGTACCAGCGCGGTTCCCACAGAAAGGAGCTGCGTGAACTTTGAAATTGTAGTCTTATACGAAAATCCGTCCCGAAATTCCAAATTTTGTTAAAATCTGGCAAAAATATCGGTCTCTTTCATGAAGACCTAGGAACTTTTTGTTGTTGGCGATAGTATATCACCAAAAAAATCGTTCTTTTCGAACAAAATGGTATGAAGCTGTTCGGACAGACAAGGAGACACAAATATTACGCGAAGCCACCGCAATGTTGTGTTACACAAACACTGCCTATCTTGCTTTCGTGGATGTCCCTATGTCCAGCAGATATTAATAAGACTTACGAAGCGCATCAGTAACTTCTACGGATCATATTTAAAAATGTCGAGGCCTATATTCAGACAATCAGTTACGGGCGCATGTGTTTTTGAAGCTTTTAAGAATTTATCTTAAAATCGACGCGAAACACGTACTGTACTTGCTACATCGCCTTCATACAGTCAACTATCCGTTAATACTGCACTCGAGAAATGCAATTAACTTGCCCAGCTAGTTTTCCGAATAATTAACTGCACATATAGCGTCTTCCTTAACAGTTCACATTCGCAGATCTAGAAACTTTTCGCCATATATTGATCCCCAAAGATTGCATCACCGTCTTCACAAATCTCATTGTCATTAAATATGCTGAAACAAACCAATTTTCACCCAGACACACTTTTTCACTACAGCGCGCTAATTTTAGTATTGTCCTGCCCATTCACGTCGATTTCCACAGACGCATTTCACTGAAGGCGTTCCATGCTACTCGCGGGATGTCTCAGAATAAATGGACCATATCGTTCGATCTACTATTTTTGGAAATACTAAAAAGATAAACATGTTGCGCCAACTTAATTCTGTGTTTAAATTAGCCAAGCCCGGGGGGTTTGCTTAAAAAATACGTAAGAGATACCACAGCCTACAGATGCTGAGAAACAGAGAGTGACCGCCACTTAGTAGAGAACATTCTCGTAATTGGGGGGGGCCCCCCCCCCCGGCGCAACAGCCCCTACGGGGCCAGGGTCTCCTCATTATCGAGGCTTCACAATCACACTCAGACACACCACACTCGATATGAGTACTCTGGGCGAGTGATCAGCCCGACGCAGAGACCTCTACCTGACAACACATAATACTCACAAGAAACAGACATCCATGCTCCCGGCGGGATTCGAATCCGCAATCCCAGCACGTGAACGGCCGCAAACCCACACCCTGCACCGTGCGACTACTGAGATCGGCTCTCTTAACAATTGTAGCTAGAAATTAGGCGTCACTAAGGAAAAATACGTACAAAAGTGTTCGAAAGTAGAAACAGAAATGGAAGTTTAATTAAATGACGTCAAGGTTCCCGAATACGACATACACGACATACGGAAACTGGGCGTAGCCTGACACAAGTCCGATATACGTAAGGGCCTATTGCTCGTTAAGTCACACGCGACTTTTTAAAGTGGCAGCATAGGTACAGAAAAATTTGCGTGGGGTTTGTCGATATAAATGTCACGGGCATCTTGATTTTGCGAATGCGATCGATAAGTGAGCGGGGAAAACCACCGCCTTGAAAAACAAACGCGACGACAAAGCCCGAGCTCCACCAAATGTCAATTGCATGTCGCACGTGTTAATAGCTGTTTGTCTTTGTGTTCATGTGTACAGTGGCGTAGGTATATTTTATGGCGCCCGGAGCGAGTAATCACACAGGTCGCCCTTAACAGAGATTATGAACCTTAAACAAATCACAGTTTTATTTAGCACAATAATTTAATACTTTTGACCGCAGAAAATTAATATTTTTTATCTAAAACATTCATTTTGCCGCCCCTTGGACCCTGCCGCGCCGGGAAACTGCACCACTCCCCCTTCCTCCCCGGCGACGCCGTTACATGCCTAGGAAGTGTTTTTCGTAGAAGGTAAAGTTCACCGTGTAACATGAAATGACGCCACAGGGGGCGGATAGAGGTATACCTCTACCCTTTCTTTAACTTCGGCACTAGATGGGTGCGTAGTCAACGACTGTCCCTTGCTCAAAAGTCCCCCCCCCCCCCCCCGTTGTAACAAGTCCCTGTTCTTTCAACCTATTTGTAAGAAGTGCATGCTAATTTTATCATCTAGCCAAGAATTACAAGACGATCTCATAACTCCAGATTTTCAGGCCAAAATTTTGACTGCGTTTTTTAACACTCCCACACACGCTTCGTGGAGCGCTTCGAGACAGCGACAAGTGGACCCCGCTGTCTGCAGGCTGTACAAGTACATGCACAGACTGTTAAAGCTACACAAAGACCTACTGCCTCTCCCGTACACTGTCGACAGGTAAGAGCACGTCCCACACGCTGCTTCTCCTCCATTCCCTTTTGCTCCTCTATTCCTCTCTTTATCTTTTAACTAATCCCCTTCTAATTTTTCACATTCTCCCACCCGTTCCCTCTTGTTGTTTCTTTTAGTTTTAATTGCAACCTAACTTGCTCGAAGGTGTCCTTCATTTGCCTCTCCTTCTTCCTATTTCCATCCTCTATTCCTTGTCTCCTTGCATGTGCTCCTCATTTCCTTCATTCTCATTGATATTCTATCCACCTACTCTTGCTTCTCTTACTCTTGCAGTTTGCACGCTGATTCGTACTACGGTCAACATGGTTACACTGAGTTAAGGTTTCTATCATCACTGCTGTTTCCAAAGTAATATCGCCCAATTCTGCTGCAGCTGGGGTTCCCCAGGACGTCACTGTGGACGACCTGGTTTCATATTAAAAATATTCGACGTCCAACTGCTCACTGCCCTGTATGACAACCTGGAGCTGGAGGGCGTGGAGCTCAAAGCCCGGGCGCGCGCCGTCCCAATCACAGACCCTTCATCTTCACCGTCACAGAAAAGAGCGACCATGAGACCAGGCTGGCATTCAGAATGCTATCCGGCCCCAACGTGCACTGGTTTGGGTAACGTATTACCCATCAACAAGAAGACTCATTACATTATGGAAATACACAAGTTTGTTGCTAAAGGTGTGTAATTTTACTCTTCACCATACATTTTAGGGAAATTAAATGAAGAGTTGTGAGATGCAATGCGTATTTGATAGACACAGCACATCGGGGTTTATAAGAGAAGAAATAACTGCCAAGTGGACAGACAGTACAACGGGGAGCTTTACATGTCCGTCATTCGTTATATATTATTAAGGAGATTCAATCTAGGCAACAGAATATGTGGGACATGTCACAGTTACGGCAGAGATGTGTAGTGATGGTCTTAGATCATGAATCTGAAGGGAAGAGACAACTTGGCAAAAAACAGACGTTGATGGAAGGGCAACATAAAAAAGAATTAAAAAATAGTTTGACCAAGGACAAGATGTTATTTTTTTTAAAAACGTAATCAATCTTAGGCATCAATAAAAGCAGGGGAAACCAATCATCCGACGAGCCACGTGTCTTCCTCTGTCCATCAAACTGTTTCAAATCCGTAGCTAACGAACAGCTTCAGAAAACCTTGGCACTTAACGAATTACATTAAACATTGTTTTGCAACTTTAATTTCGTCCGTATCTGTCCGTTACAACTCCCTCTTATACACACATCAATGATGTATGTGTTATGAATTGTAAGTGCTCGAAACAAGCGATCAACGAAATATTTGCAGCAAAGAAATAGAAACGTACAATACTACAGTAAATAGTACCAGAAAACATTACTAAGATGTATTTAATGATCAAAGGTCCTACATGTAAGATGCAAAATTAATAAGTACAACTTTTAACAGTGTATCCTGTTGTACGTATTTCTTGTAATATTATAATTTCGTACACGGTCACAGTGTGTTACACAAACACGGAACTGACCTGCGAAACTTCGAGATGTGTAGAAGTCACACTGTTAGGGCAATGCAATCAAAGGTTAAACCCAAGAGTGGCCTAGGCTCGCAGCTCGGATAAAACGGATGAGGATTTAGAGTTTCGGCGAGAAGGAGAATTAATAAGATAACTTTAAAGAAATAGAGTGTGACAGTGGAAGGTGGAACACACTGCCTCAGGATCGTGTATGATGGCTAGGCTTTGGTATTAGTGACGCTGAAAGTCCAGGACCTGTTACCAGAAAGTTAATTTAAAAAAAGAGGTAAGAGGATCCCTACACAGGCCTAAGGCCCAAGGGGTGGTGTAGATGTATAGCTCCATCCTTTCGTCAGCCTCGGCGCTAGAAGGGGTGTGGTGGCTAGCCCCACGCCCCGGCCGCTTTAACCCAAGGAAAGAGCCGGTACCCATTGTACAGTATGCTGGGTGGGCCCCAGGGCCGGTCTGGATGGGGCGGAAAATCTCGATCTCACCGGGATTCGATTCCCGGAGCCCGTAGCGAGTCGCCACACGGACTACGCCATACCGGCCCAAAGACAATTAGGAAGACGAATCTTAGGGAAATTGGTTGAGTGAACCGTTGGTGAATGGAACTGGCTCAGGATCGTTTCCAATGGGGGCTTTGGCTTTAGCGGTGTTGAACCTTCTGGTTCTGCTACCAGAGTTAGTTAATTAGTAAGATGGATCTTAGGGAAACAGGTTGTGAGGATGGGAGGTGGATGGAACTGGCTCAGGATCGTGTGGAGTGGTGGGCTTTGGTATTAGCGGTGTTGAACCTTCTGGTTCTGCTACCAGAGTTAGTTAATTAGTAAGATGGATCTTAGGGAAACAGGTTGTGAGGATGGGAGGTGGATGGAACTGGCTCAGGATCGTTTCTAGTGGTGGGCTTTGGTATTAGCGGTGTTGAACCCTCTGGTTCTGCTACCGGAGAGTTAGTTAATTAGTAAGATTAATCTTGTTTGTGAGAATGGGAGGTGGATGGAACTGGCTCAGGATAGTGTCTGATGGTGTCTGTTGTGTAGTGTTGTGTTGTGTGTTGTGTTGTATTGTGTTACGCGCTGCAATTAACACGGGGACGACCTGATATAGCGAAAGAGTAGCAAATCCAGTGTCACTCATCCTGACAGACAGACGACCAAAACCCTCGGGAGGGGCGTGGAGGACGCGCTACAGGGAAAGGCGACGCACACATTAAATAAGATACGGAATACTCCTCGGCTGGTCAGGCAATACACCACCGTGTTCACAGAACCTTATTTGTCAACTGAAACAATCCGGCTGAATTCCCGCAACCAACTACGTGAAACACAATTTTTCTTTTGAAGATAACAGTTTTTGAGCTACTCAAGAAACTTCCGCATTTGATGGAAACCAACGGATCATTAACGTGTTTAAAAGAGCCCGCCAGCATCCAGTTTCTGAGAGGCACATGTCACACCCTCATACCATATTTCCTTGCATCCATTTTAAAATTACCTTCCCATTATATTCACAGCGTATTGCAGAAAAGTTTATTGTGATATTAGCTTTCTGTAAGTGTAGGTGATACAAGTGCCTCTTATCTTCATGTTTCACAACTAAACTTTGTATCAAATTATATTTCTCGAACAGGTGGCACATGATCCGCCGATAACATCTTTCACCTTCACAGATATTTCACGCACAGTGCAAATTATGAAGCTGGATCTTTATGCATTTTTCTCCAACCTTCTCTCAAACGTTTCCTCTCAGGTTCAAATATTCTCCTGATCATCCTGTTCTCAAAAATTCTTCGTGTAAAATCTATGCCATTAACTTTTTTTTTTTTCAGCAATCAAGTGATGAACAGAAATTGCTCTTCCCCTTATGGAGACAGACCAATATCCACGCCGCCATAAATCAACAGGGGTAAATATAACCTTGTATAAAACATGAGAAGATAAAAGTTCTGAACTAAACAGTAGGACCTAGAAATGTGAGGTATAGGAAAAACGTTGTAGCCTTTTGTCAGGAAAGGACACCCCTATGTTGCCTAAAGTTTTCCTTAGTATACCTCCAGAATTGTCGAAATACGTTCTATAATTAGGTTATTATCACTTCTTCCACATCCCTTCCACTGCGCCTTTTACTGTCGCCAGAACATTACACGCTAAATGGTCTGAGCGTATTTATATAAACCATATCTATGTAAATAAAACAAGCGATTTATTTATAGGCCAAGAATGGACTGTATATCACACGCGTTTCACTGCCAAGGCAAGCTGCCTATCTGCAACAGAAGACATTCATACGGCTCATTGACCTCTCGCAAGACGTGCGCCACTATGGCTGCCACGACCGCCTGCTGCTCCCCAAGGGCAAACAGGACGTCATGCCCATCAGCCTCACGCCATCTGCTAGAATTCGGTAAAGAGACGGTAAATAACAAGGCGCCTATCACTTCCAGTTCCAAAATGAGTTACAGGGTACTGAATGTGGCTCTTCTTGTCTATTTTTACGGTTTAACACAATCGTTATACTTCCTCTTCTCTTCGTCCTTCGTCGTTCATCTTCCTTAGCCCACTTTTCTTCAGTGGCACAACTCCGTACTCATCATCGCCTGTAAGACGTAACATGAAACACCGTGTTGCAGGTAAACGACGTGATGTGCCCTCGGAGTACGAGCACGGAAGCTCCAACAGCTACTGCGGTGTCCTCTCGGGTTCCAAGTACCCGGACAGCAAGCTCGTATCAAACGGGACTTGAGTTGTTTGTGTTGCCTTGTATTTTATATAACTGACTGCACAAACACTGATAAATTACTTTCATTTCAGATATTTTTGCACTGGAAATGTTGGGCGATAAGAAAGTCCAATTGTGACTTAAGTACCGTTTATGCTGCTACATGTGTTATACAATTGCTCCAAATGTCTGGCATAAAATTTCCGACCTAATTCAATACCCACGTACTTTATGTAAATACTTTTAAATACACATTATTTTTTGTTACTATTTGCAAACTTAGTGGCTTAAAGTTTGCCTCCAGCTGCGAGTTAATGCCATGTCAGGAGATGTGAAATTCCAGCGCCCACTCAGATATACAACGTATTTAACAATGAAAGTACAGGTTCAAAAGCCGTCAATTGTCGCAGGCGAATAAACGTTAGAAAGAATTTTCACCACGTAGGAAAGTTACATGACACTGTGCATGATACAGTGAGTGAAGGCAAGGGTACTACACAGAGCAAATTCAGAGGACAAAAATCAGTTGGAAGCAGCTTAGCAAGGCAGAGTGTATGTCGTGAAGAAATGCGTAGGCGTAGACGATGTAAAAAAAATGGGATTCAGTGCCATATATTTCAGACAGGTTTATGAATGCGTAAGATAAAATTGTTCGTACTTACTAAACGATACTTACCTTACACATATGCAAAATGTCATATCACCACGTAACAAGAAATCAAAACGAGGCAGGTATCTGCATTATTGATTTAAACGTGAAAAGAAATTTAAAGCAGGGTTATGGGGTAAAAGACGATAAGTCAGGATTTCCAATATGAGCAAAAACATGAAATGACAAGGAAAAACAAGCTGTCTTACTTTACGCACACGTTGTTCGCCGTTTTAGTGCAATGCAAGATGTAAAGTAACACCAAAAACACAGATTTAAAAAATCCTTTATCCTGTAACGTTCTAGAAGGCACCATACACATTACGCAAACCCCCTTAGAATATGAGTACAACCCACCAATATTACACATTTTTTTAATCCCTTTAAATTCAGAATTGCTCGGATGTCCCACAGACTAGTAACATTTCGTCGCTCTACCTACCATAATGCATGTTGTTTTAGAGAATTTTTATATGTGCTTCTTGTAGCACAAATAAGGCCACGAAAGGCACACCTTTTTTGAGATAACAAAAAAGCCATCAAAACACAACTGTAAATACAAATACCGATGACGAAAATTACAGACTTGTATATGCTTCGACTTCAATCAGGCTATCGTCAGCAGGATCTTTCCCATCAATAAGCAACATATAATGAATTGATTAAAACGCTGTGTTAATATATTAGTAATTATACAAAATAACGTGACAAACCATATGTCAAAACACCATAGGTTTTCCTTCCATTAATATATTATCATAATTGTATAATAACAGAAGTAATTGGGATTACTGCAACATTTGCGACTACCGTGTTGGTATACTCCAGTTCTCTCCACACTGTTTTGGTAAAACGTTGTTATAGGGAAGGCAAGTACGAGTATTCTATTCCATAGTGTAAATCCTGCAATACAGATGAGAAACTGTACTGCAGGAATGCATCAAAAGCTGTTAAGGTAACTCGTTTTGCGCGATCTTGCTTTAACGCGACTTTAAAATTCACAAAACTTTTCGCATTTACACGATAATTTTCGCTTTAACGCGATTTGGCGTAGACGACCCGTGGTCTCTCTGATCGAATTTACTAGATAATATTCAGTTCAACGCGATCTGACATTTACGATCCGTGGTCATGGTTATGTTCTGTAGGAGGATAGCAGTTAGTGACGTCACTGTCACGCCATCAGACACGTGTATGGTTTATGTCGGTGTTATATCCACGCCGTTGATTTAGTTTTCTCATAAACGGCATTGGCTTTTCTTACCAATATGAGCCAGAAACCTAAATCTGCATCACCTAGTGCAATCCCAGTGAAAAATCGGCGAAAGAAATCGGTATTGAAGAGAAATTACATGTAATAATGCGACGTGAGAAAGGTGAACGAATCGTTGATATATGCCAATGGTCTCATACATAAAATTCGTGATATTTCTGGCAGAATTAAGAAAATGCTAAATCAGGAACTAAAATGTTTGTGTAGCAAGACTATCACAATACTACCCGAATGAACCGTACCCAACACTATGAATGTGAGTCTATTACGTTTTATTGCATTAGAAATAAATAAATAAATATATTGTATACAGATGTATGTATACTGTATAGAAATGTGTATACTCTGTGCATACAGTACATATATACTCTACAGGTCTGTATGTCCACTAATGGTATAGTCATACAATATATAGGATGAGACTCAGTCCCCTAATCCCCAGGAAATACATTGTTTTAAATCGGAATTTTGTATTCGATTTGCGCGATTTCGATTCCCGCGAAGTTTTTCAGGAAAGTAAGCCTGGCGTAAAACGAGAGTTACCTGTACTCTTATCAGTACTTAGTCTACAGGATGAGCTCCTATCAGCAGGCGAGTTGCTGCATCTGTACAGTCCAGTTCCCGTATCTTGATACTTGGAAGCCATTTAAGGAATTCGGGGAGGGTGGGGTAGGTATTCTCCTGGCCAGTGTATATGATTCAGCAAATACCACCAGTTCAAAAACACTTATCGCTTACATTAGAGTGACCATGCCAGCGCTTAACGTTGTAGCGGCCGATGTATTTGGGACTGGTATTGTTCACTGATATCTCCTGCCATAAAGCAGCTACTGTCTTCATACCATGCCCTTCCCTCTCCTTTTGTCTTTCCCCACTTCCTCACCCAGCAAGTTGCAAGATACGGGAACTGAACTGTACAAAGACAGATGCAGAGAATAGGAATTTGCCGGCATTTCAGTAAGAACCGCTGCCGCCATTTCGTGTTTGTGTTTTGACATAATTACGTTTCATATTAATGGAATGGAAATATTTAGTCCTTTGTCACATATTTTCTCATATTAATTTACACGAGAAAGGTTTTAAGACATTAACTTGTATTACTTGATGGGAAAAAAATCCTCCTTGTGATGAATTTACATGAAAAAGGTTTTAATAATGAATTTGTACGCCCTGATAGGGAAAAATCCTTCACCTGATGACCTTACCAGACATTGAAACATGCGTAGGTTTTACTAACACAGTCGAAGAATTGTTCAGATGGCTTTTAGGCGTGACCGCCTAAGTAACAAAAAGCTCCTGTTAGATTCATGTCCGTCTGTCTTTTAGTCTATATGTCTGTCCGCATGTATCAGCTCGGCTCCCACTGGACGGAGTTTGGTGAAACTTGATATTGGAGACTTTTACGAAAACCTGTTGAGAAACAGAATTTGGTTAAAATTGGACACAATATCGGGCAGTTTACGTGAAGACCTAAGTAAGTTTTACGGCTGCCGGCGACATTAAATCGCCATAAAAGCGCTCTCAGTGAAATGGTATCAGCCTGTTAGGGTAGCCGAGAATGTATAAATATTACGAAGTATTTTTATTACAACAATGCTAAAGAGAATGCACTGTTACGTTTCCATGGCAACGCATTACACTGTTGACAGCGACATACGTACGAGTAGGTTTGAAATAAAAAAAATACTGCATTATTCAGTTTCCATGACATCTACGTTTCGTTCAACGATACTAGGAACTCATTCGAATGAAATGGTAGCAGACCCTTAGAACAGCCGAAGCGGTACAAACATTACGCGAACGCGCCACTCGCTTGCTTTATACGTACACCGCCCACATTGTTAATGTTATGTATATCGCCCACGTCAGAGATGCAAAAATTTTCCAAAAATCTGGGGACCACCTCAAAATTCTAGTTGCCAGAAGGGTGACATAAAAAAGTTTCACACTGAAGACTCACAAATATTACGCGCCACCGTTAAATTTAACTGCCACGGCGACCTGGTGCCCAGGATTTGTGCACCCCTAGTTTTAAGTCTGTAACACAACGTTATGGACACTAACGTAAAAAATCTAACAGCTGTTCAGCCAGTAAACAAATTCTACGCCCTTCATGGAACCCGAACTTTCATTACCAGGTTTAAAAGAACCCTGAGCAGTGCACAACCTCAGACCCTACCGAATTATTAAACTGAATATTAACCCACCATCTACGACCAGTTCTTACATGTGGTCTCTAGTCTTCACGTTTTCTAGCCAAATTTTTGTACCGTTTTTCATCTATCTCATTAGTGCTACACGCGTCCTGCAAATATATTATAAATATTGATTTACTGATCTGAAAACAGACGTGTCGACTCTGTGGAGGTCATATCGCTGGACACAAACAGATCTTCAACCTATTTACGCCATATTTTTCGACACGTAATGTAGAGTAGGTCACACGTGTAGAACTAAGCGGAAAGCATTCCTGTGATCAAAAAAATTCTGTTAAATGCAATAAGTGTGTACGAAATTGAATTTAATAATTCATAGCTATAGTCACACCAAAAAAATGCCTGGAAAGTTTTAAAATCTGGTGCAGGAGAAGGAAGGAGATCAGTTGGACCGATCGTGTAAAAGATGAAGAAGTACTGCAGAGAGTCCAGTAAAAAAGAATATCCTGCATACAATAAAACGAAGGAAGGCTACCGGGATTGCTCACATATTGCGTAGGAACTGCCTTCTAGAACACCTTACTGAAGGGAAGAGACAAGGAAAGATAAAAATGACGAGAAGAGGAGGAGGAGGGCGTAAGCAGCCGCTGGATGATCTTACGGAAATGAGAGGATACTGTAAATTGAAAGAGCAAGCACTAGAGTGCACTCTGCAGTGAACAATCTTTGGAAGAGGTATGGACCTCTCGTAAGATGGACTACAGAATTAAGTAATTAATTAAAGCTTCATTATATGACATCTGCATCATTTTCATCCATAAGGAATAATAAATAGAACACTACTCATTTGAAACGGCAAATATTTGCTGCATTCTTCCTATAATTTATGTGCTGTATTCACGAAATCAGATGCTACATCCGTCCGTCTGTTGGTATGTATCGTTTTTAGATCATTCGAAGACCTTTAAGGTCATTTGGTATTTCATTTGCACAACATAACTTGCAGTAAAAATTTCGTTTTGTGACATGTGATGCTCTCACGGGGGCGAGTGTTTCTGTTGGATGTGGCACTTTGGAGTCTAAGGCACGTAACAAAAACTACGAAAGAACTTGCTGCCTCGGTTGTCAGGGTAAAAATGGTAAGAATGGAGAAGCAGGTATTTCTAAATGTGATTTTAAATGTCACACTGCAGTTCTCACATCCCAGAAGACTGCTGTGATAAACCTCGTATCTCGCGAATTAAACTCATAACCAACCGCAAAAAAAATGAAAATATGAACTTTTCGGTTTCATTGTCACTTGCTGCCTTCCGCCACCGAGTGATTTCTATCGTGTTCCACTCTACTAAATATTGAGATACCTACTGGTGACGCTGCAGGCTGGTGGTAACAACAATCAGCGGGGAATAATCCCACCCAGCTGACGGTTTAATTAAAGTGATGCACTACACATAGGCTAAATTCCAGGGGACGGGAGAGCGCAAAAATCCAAACACTGCGTGACATTAAGCAAACTTCAACAGAGATTATAATGCAGTCGTCAAACATACGGCGCTGAGAGCAAATTTCTGCATAATTCAACAACACCTGACAGCTAAAAGCAGTCGTAAAAACATGTAGTCACGTATTTCCTAACTGTACCGTGACGCAGGCGATTGCTTCGCCACCAATAATTAGAATACACTTTAATTATAGACGTGCCCCAAAACATATTATGAAAAAATATTATTTCTGACATAGCTGCAAAGGTGACATCAATCGATCGGTCGCTTCTCTTCACTGAGTTGCAGGCTTCTCCGGCGAATTTACAAAACCGTGCAAGCATTAACATTCTATTATTTCTTACACTAAAACATTATATTTTTTATTTTTGAAGGCCATTTAGAAGGACATTATTTACAGCCACTATAATATATTCAAAATCAAGCTTATGCGTTAAATATATTTTAAATATAATCTGCATCTTAGGCGACTTTCAAGCAAGTGCTCCTGTAAGTAGGCATGGCTGTCGCAGTCCACGATGACTGATATGTGACCGAAAATCACTACTGACAATGGAGCCGGTATATTGTCAATAACGCTTTACAATATTAGAATTATTTTAAAAAGTATGAACTATATTCCCATCAGTGTTGGTTTCATAAAGATATCATTAAACGACCAATGTTGTCATTAATATTGTAATATTGACAATAGATACTGACAGAGTAAAGGTCCGTTAAGGAAGGAGACACGTTGTAGTCACGCCCTGTCTCAGCGCTTGCGTGTCCGTGTTCTCCCCTAGTAACTTCTAAATTACTTGGAAATTTTCCACAAAAACTGATAAGAACAACATCCCATTACATGCTAAACTATGTTCCTTATAGGTGGAGTCGGAGTCGGTAAAAATGTACCGACTCCGACTCCGACCTCAATCTAAAATCTCAAGTAGACACTAGCTAAAATAACCATTAGACTTATACTTAAATATAGGTTATAAGTCTAAAAAGTAGCCTGATGATTCACGTGGTGGTGATGAAATGTCTGATACGTTTATCGTTATTAATACACATTGAAATTTTATGAAGGGGTCGGAGATGGAGTTTTAAAAACTGAGGAGTCGGAGTCAGAGGTTTTGTGTACCGACTCCACAGCCCTGATTCCTTATTTCGATTTCACTAAGCCTGACAATTCCAAATTTGATATTGCACTAGATATCGAGGTGAATAACACTAGTACTATTTAATGCTTCCAGTTTAATGGCGATGAGTAATAAACAACTGAAGTAAGAAGGTAAAATTTTATGTCTCGATGGATAATAAACGTATGAACAGTTCTTGCATTAAACCGTGAAACTCCAGAATTATGACTGGCAAGTGTCACCTAGTGGAAATTTACACTAATTCAGCTGTATCCCATATAACGAGGGTCATAATCGAATGCATAGCACTCCTGTTTTGTACGCGGGATATCTCGGGTTCAAATCCGCAACGCGGCTACTCTGAGTGAGGTTTTAAGTGATTTCCCTCAGTTTATCTAGGAAAATTGCGGATTAGTGCCTCAAATTCCTACCATTTCATTCCCAATCTACTATCAATTAATTATTCCACTAACATGGTGTAATCGGAGCTACTACCAGTGGCTTCAAATAAACCATATATTCTATGAATGAACAGGAACAGTACACGCAGAAGCAGACCCACAATTTATGCGATTATGAACTTCTTATTATCTTTCGTGACGAATAAATGGAGACGAGTGAAGAGTTTTGATATCTACAGGGTGTTGCAGTGACGACAGAGTCTGGAAACAACTGGACGATGCCTTTACAGGCTAAACAACAGAAAAACTTTGTGCCACTGGTTTAACACTGTTAACTCCCTGCATTGTCGTGATATTGTTACACTAAAAACCAAATAAATGCACTATATTGTTTTACTCTCTCACTTCACCCCGACATGTTTCGACGTACGGAACGTCATCTTCAGGGAGTCCACCAAAAGTTTTTTACTTCTGGCAGACTCGATGCATCGACATGACGTTCCGTACGTCCAAGCATGTCGGAGTGAAGTGAAAGAGTAAAAAACTATACATCGTGCATTCAGTTGGTTTTTAATATAACAATATTTGTGTCAATGGTTTAATTGCTTTTACATCAGCGATATTTCATACAAGTGAGAAAAATGATACCACCTAAATGAAATCCAAAACACAGTCTTTAATACCACTATTAATACGGACGGCCGATCCCAGTGGCCGCGCGGTCTAAGGTGTAGGTCTGCGGCCGAGCGCTTGCTGGGATCGTGGGTTCGAATCCCACCGGGGCCATGGACGTTTGTCTTGTAATGTTTGTGTTGTCTGGCAGAGGTCTCTGCGACGGGCCGATCGCTCGTCCAGAGGAGTCCTATCGACTGTGGTGTGTGCTTGAGTGTCATGACATGAAATTACAAAAACCCCCGACACCTACAGTGATCAAGTAGGTAGAAGAGCGAAGGACTAAGAAATTAAGATTAATACGGACGGTAACTGTTTTTACAGCAGTAAAAAGTTGTGAACTGTTTAGCAATTTACTGGGTTTAGCAATTCGTAAAAGTTAATTATTAATCTGCACAACGTAAGACGTGAAGCTAGTAGACATTTCAGGCACAAAAAGAAGGAATATCTGAAAGCTAAAATTAATGAAATTGAAACAAACAGTAAGAAGAAGAATATAAGAGACTTGTATAGGGGTATCAATGAGTTTAAGAGGGGGTACCAGCCTAGAAGTAATGTAGTAAAGGATGAGAAGGGTGACCTGGTTGCAGACTCCCACAGTATTTTGGCTAGGTGGAGGAATCATTTCTCCCAGCTGTTGAATATACACGGGGTTAATGATGTTAGGCAGATTGAAGTACACACAGCAGAGCCACTAGTGCCTGAGCCCAGTGCCTTTGAGGTTGAGATGGCTATTGGAAAACTAAAAAGCCACAAATCACCAGGTATTGATCAGATTCCAGCAGAATTGATTAAAGCAGGGGGTAGGATTATTCGGTCTGAAATCCATAAACTTATTATTTCTATTTGGAATAAGGAGGAATTGCCTGAGGAATGGAAGGAGTCGGTCATTGTGCCTATTTATAAAAAGGGTGATAAGACAGATTGCAATAACTATCGAGGCATATCACTTTTGCCGACTACGTACAAAATTCTATCCAACATCCTTTTGTCAAGGTTAACTCCATATGCAGAGGAAATTATTGGGGATCATCAGTGTGGATTTCGACGTAACAGGTCAACCACTGATCATATATTCAGCATTCGTCAAATACTTGAGAAAAAATGGGAATACAATGAGGCAGTTCATCAGCTATTTATAGACTTCAAGAAAGCCTATGATTCAGTTAGGAGGGAGGTCTTGTATAATATTCTCATTGAGTTCGGTATCCCCATGAAACTAGTAAGGTTAATAAAAATGTGCCTAAGTGAAACATATAGCAGAGTTCGGGTAGGCAAACATCTGTCTGACACGTTCCCTATTAAGAATGGCTTGAAACAAGGGGATGCTCTGTCGCCATTGCTTTTCAACTTTGCTTTAGAATATGCCATTAGGAGGGTTCAGGCAAACCAGGAGGGCTTGAAATTGAATGGTACACATCAGCTTCTGGTTTATGCTGATGATGTTAATATATTGGGCGGAAGCGTACATAGCATAAAGAAAAATGCAGAAGATTTAATTATTGCTAGTAAGGAGATTGGTCTAGAAGTAAATGCTGAGAAAACTAAGTACATGGTCATGTCTCGAAATCAGAATGCACGACACAATCACAACATAAATATAGATAATAAATCCTTTGAAAGGGTGGAAGAATTCAAATATTTGGGAGCAACCCTAACGAATCGAAACTCCATTCATGAAGAAATTAAGAGCAGATTGAAGTCGGGGAATGCTTGCTATCATTCGGTGCAGAATCTTTTGTCTTCGAGGTTGCTATCCAAAAACACAAAGATTAGGGTATACAGAACTATAATTTTACCTGTTGTTCTGTATGGATGCGAAACTTGGTCTCTCACACTGAGGGAGGAACAAAGACTGAGGGTGTTCGAGAATAGGGTGCTGAGGAGGATATTTGGGCCTAAGAGGGACGAGGCGACAGGGGAGTGGAGAAGACTACATAACGAGGAACTTAATGACCTGTACTCATCACCAAATATTATTCGGGTAATCAAATCGAGAAGACTGAGATGGGCGGGGCATGTGGCACGTATGGGGGAGGAGAGAGGTGCATACCGGATTTTGGTGGGGAGACCCGAGGGAAGGCGACCACTTGGGAGACCCAGGCGTAGATGGGAGGATAATATTAAGATGGACATTCGGGAAGTGGGATGGGAGGACATGAACTGGATTGATCTGGCTCAGGATAGGGACAGGTGGCGGGCTCTTGTGAATGCGGTAATGAACCTTCGGGTTCCATAAAATGCGGGGAATTTCTTGACTAGCTGATAAACTGTTAGCTTCTCAAGAAGGCCTCTGCTCCATGGAGTTAGTTAGTTAGTTAGTTAATTATTTACCCAACCAGTGTGTATAACATCACTAATGAGCTGCAGTAAGGCGGAAAACATATGCAGACAACCAATTATTCGCGTCTCAATATTCTCGCTAAAGTGTTCATTCTTCTGGTTCGCTACGTCATGGCAACTGGTGAATACCCGCAGTTACTTATGTCCTCAGGGAGAGTGCTTTCTTCATCTTCAGGGTCAAGCAGTCAAGACAATCGTCCGAAACGTCTGTATATTTGCCAGTCGTTACTGCACACTGTCCTAAGAGACTTCAATCCACACCACTGTAAAGGTAAGGCTATCCCTATACAGGTCCGGACACGCCCCTAGCTTTCCAGGAGGGTGGGGCTCCCAGATTTCCAACACCACTGCAAGAACTACAGATCTCCCAATGTTCTTATTGCTTGCCCTACTATCTCTTTTGTTTCAGTACAATCAAATCTGTGCAACTAGCAGTGGGCCTAATTTGTATCGGTTGCTAGGATACAAACATTTGACACCGTAATATTATAACGTCAACAGTAGTTTACAAAACTATATTGTTAAGACTTTCGCCACGATTGTAAGAATATTATTCAAATAAGGAAATAATTACTAAATAATGAACTCCATGGAAGAGACAATGAGAAGCTGACAGTAGTTCATCTGAAGGAGATAATATACGAATACTTGCAACAGAAATTTTCCTTATAATACACAGAGAAGTTCGCCATTGGAACTTACTTCCTTCTTCAGCTCCTTGAATGTGAAAAGTAGGCACAACTGTCCTCCGAAAGTCCTTAATTATTTTCCAGTCGACACGGTGTGACATTCCAGACCACATGCGTTTACATCAACACGGCTTTTAGAACCTCATTTTAACAACTTCCCCTCAACCACAACTTCGTGTATACACAGGTCTTCCAACCACAAATTTTTACGCATTTTCCGTGTACTTCATACGAGCTACGTATCCCACCTGCCTCATTCTCTTTAACTTAATAAACGTGACGAAGAAGCAGCTTAACACAGCGGTAACACTCTTCAGGATATGTCTGGTTCCAGTCTAGGATGGCACATAAATTAAAACTGCCGCTTTCCGTGCTCCTCCTCAGCCTCTCATGGTAAATACCCTTGTAATCCCTTGGCAAAGACACAAGTGCTTTATTTCAAAACATTACAATCCATGAGTTACCTCCCATCCCATTATCGACAATATAGACTCAATTACTACTAGCGCTGTAAAATGTAGCATAAAGGTTCCAGACACACAATGTCTTGTGTACAGCACAAATGGAACTCCTACATTATGCTTTTCTGCTGCCTCTTGGCACTTCTCCTTCTTAGGTATAAGCATTGCCCTCAACTGTCCGTTTTCAAACATTTCAGACTATATTCTTACCTACAGTGAGAGAAGTTTTGCACACATACAAAACAGAAGATAAAATTACAAATTATTTTCATCTTCACGTTGTTAGATACAAATATTAACAAAAGCAAGCATGTGAAGGAGTTTTAGTGTTTTGGAGACACGATCTATGAAACCAGTTTACACAGTGTGATGAGTTTTGTAGGATTCAGAAACCGAATACTACACGCACGTTTTCCGTTTGGTTAACAAAATAAACAGCGACAGTCCACCTAAAACATGGACTGACTGACCCTTTTAATGGAGATATGGTGCGTCTTCGAGCATATATGACCCCAACAGTTACATATTATTTAGCGGTGTTTGGCTCTTCACATATTTCGTATTACCATGTTTTGTAATAACTATTCGACAAATTTTAAATTATAGATGTAAATCTAAAAGGAGATATAATTCAGTGCTCAAATGTACTACTGCGTTACGTGTGTGCCGTCTCCTTCAGACATGTACGAAATCACATGACAGACTCGCAGCTGAGGTACCCGTTTTCCTTGCCAGTATCACAATATATAGTGTTTAAAACTGTAAAGCAGGAGGAATATGCGAATAAGTAAACTAATTCACTCGCGTAATTAAAAAAATATTTTGGCTGTGGAATCGAATCACATCCAAAAACTGTACGGCAGTAGTTATATGTCAATTTATGAACAGCAACTACTGTACACACTTGCAGGCATGTGACGTAAGGCTGAAATTATTTTTGTGCGTTCTGTTAGCTCAGCGGCAGAGATAAGTGTAAGAGCACGAGGGAGAATACGTGCTTTCTTTTCCAGTCCCAGTGCGTTATAACTGAACTACAATTTCGCCTGTTGTTACATATGGGCGTAAAACATGTTTTCTCACATTCAGGGAGGAAAACAGGCTTACGGTGCTCGAGGAACTGGGCGCTGAGGAAGATATCTGGAACTACGACGGACGTGGTAACAGGGGAGTGAAGAAGACTGCATAATGAGGAGCTTTATGGTTTGTAACCCTCATCAAACAATATGCGGGTGATCAAATCAGGAAGAATGAGACGGACAGGGCATGTCGCACGTAGGGAGAGAGGAGACGTACATGCAGGATTCTGGTGGGGAAACTTGTGGGAAAAAACACCTTGAAAACCTAGTCATAGATGGGCTCTTCAAGAAGTGGGATAGGTGGCGTCGACTGCAGTGATCTGGATCAGGAAAGGGGCAGGTGGCGAGCTCCTGTGGATGCGGTAATGCACCTTCGTGTTTTACAAAAAGCTGGGTATTTCTTGACTAGCTGAAGACCTATCAGCTTCTCAGGAATGACTACGTTCCATGGAGTTAATTCCGTTACAATAAAATGGACGCTTCTGCTAGGCACCATAACTTCAGCAGCTTCAAAAATAATCAACTGTTTCCAGTGTGTGGAACTGTAAAAGGTATCTCATTGATTCTCACCTTTGTAGACGGAGAATTTTCCAGCAAAATGGGAACTCAGGTCAAGTACGGACGTTAATTAGAACAAACCAACAATTATGCACAAAATTCACGAAGTTATATTTACATTGACATTAGCCCTACATGTTTCAATGGACATGCCATCGTCTTCACGGGACACAAAGTGTTGCACGTGCCAAAGCATCAAGAAGTGTAAATTCTTCCTACATGCATCAAACCTGGTCTGTAATAAAAATCTAAGAAAACGGACGTTACCCTGGGCCTGACATATTCTGACTAGAAAGGGGCCTTGAAGGAAAGGGAATGTCAAATAACGTTGGACTCTATGTTTTGCTAATATTTTACGAAAGAAATCCGCCATTACTAGAGGCACTAACTGGAGACAATGGCTGTAGAATTCAATGCAACTGTAAACTGTATAATTTGGGAAAACAAATTGGACGCACAATATGTGGTCTGCAAAGTTAAGGGTTTACTTTGATTCACTAAAATAGCGAGGGCTGTGTGTGACGCATACACTACAGTATCAAATCGGACCCTGAGAATCATCTCCGTGCTTGAAGACAAAGAACTCTAAGAAAACCAGTATCGAGATGGCCTTCCCGACTCCTACGTACGATCTGCTGACTAGCCAATAGGGCTAGGGACCGAGCAGACATCTGAGCATAGCAACACCAGTCCTTGTTATGTAGGTTTAGCAATGAGCACTTCAGAATAACAACTTCATACATTTTTGTATCAACGAGGACCTAACAAAGTCACTGCACGAATGTCAAGCAAAGCGATTCAAAAACAACAAAAGGTCACAGAGTGGAATGTTTGTAGAATGAAGGATCAATATAAAGAAAGTCCTTGCAGACGCTTTGGTCTCTTTGGTTATGTGGCGCGTTATCAATTAATGACCATGTATGTTTACGATTTCTTTCTGAAGGAACACACACGCGTGCGATCGAGGAGGGAAATGAGGGAGGTAGGGAGAGAGGGTAATTTTGGGAGACATACACAGATGGACAGCACTGAGTGGTACAAGACCCACATAAATTTGAAAGACACAAGGGAGAACAAAAAGAAAATCCTGATACAAAACTTCTACCAGTCCAAGTTTCAAATATTACGAAGTTGTTAAAAAAAAACTGGAAAACTTTATGTAATCGCCTCCTGATACAACTGTCTCCTCTACCTCACATATGCTCTTCAACAGTTCACGTGTATTCTCAAAAAAGTCCGATATAACCTACATGCCCTTTTATAAAAATGAGAGATCAAGTGACGCGCTCAGAATTTAAATGCGTAACAACAAAAATTAAATCAATATCTGTCCAAACACAACTAAATTCAATTTGTTATATAGAACTACATGATGCGACCTATTTCAGGTCATCCTCAGGTTCACAATTGGCCCAACTGTAAACCTGATAATGACCTGAAATAGCTCGAAACATGTAGTTCTATGTAATAAATAGAATTTAGTCGTGTTTGGACATCGATTTAACTTTTGTACTAATAAAAAGACAACGGAATGACGTTCGTTCAAATTGCACAAGAACACCTTTACCTTTGCCAGTACACTCGTCACCACATTTATTAAGATACTTCAAACATGTTTCTGAGAATTCAAAGTTTTAGTAATTTTAGACATTGCTAACCGGAGATGAACAAAAATTCCATTATCACAAGTACATAAGGTCTCAGTGGGGTAATTATTTTGAATGTGACCCTTGCTGGCAGTCATAATGGCATGATGCCAAGTCTGAAGTGATCTTGTTTGTCACTGCAATGAAGTCACCTTAGCAAAGATAACCCACGTGCCACACACTCCTTTCTTCGTTTCTTTTACTTCGGACTCTGACCCAAGAGTGGCTACTGACCCACAAACCCCATTTCAAGGTTCAGAAAGTAATATCATGACGTAATTTGCATATAGCTCTTTTCGTAATGAGGAGATGCCCATTTTGATTCCAAATTCGTGAGGGATGTGCTGAACCAGGATTAAAAATTATTCCACTCGTTCAAGTGTAAGGTTCTCAAAGTATTTTTGGATGTGGCACACTGTAGTCTGATACACACATCCCGGTATTTCAGGAAGCCCTGCCGCCTCCATCATAAAGGTAAATATATCATGATTTTTGGAGGCGGCAGGTTCTTCGCAACGTAGATACGTACCCATCACGCTACATGGCGTCGTGTCCTAAAAGACGGCTATCGTCAGTTACTCGGCGAGTTACAGTAGTCCTTGTCATGGAACTCAGTAGCCTGCATCATCATCAAAAGAGCAGGCCAAAACCCCTAGCCATAGCGACTTCCAAATGCGCACCCAGAATTCTTCATTCGGGGGGGGAGTGGAGGTGACCCTGAGGCTATATACAATTTACGTCTCATTTTAAACGTCACGTTACGTAAATCATCTTGTAAATATAACATAATACTGTTTGCAACTGCATTTATATACATACGAATATAACTACATGTTCCATGACTCAATCATACCGTCACACATCCTTGCTTTTTTAATTTTATTACCTTATTTTTCAAAATTGTTACGTATTAGTTATCAGACGATTTCAGTGGCTGATTTCGGCTGAAGGGGAAATCACAACTTCCGATATCATAAAATCTACAAAATCTGTGCTTTTTTAAATTTCGGTTTTGGTGGGTTTTGAGGGCTACAGGCCGGCAGCCCCCCCCCCCTTGGGCGCGCCCCTAGCCAATTTAATTCACTACGTCCACAGTACCGAGCACGCAAAGATCCAGTTATGCATTCTAAATCCTGACGGTCTTCAGTGATCACTGTTCCCTGAGGATGGAGACTGAGTGGGTCTCTGAAACGTCGGAGATTTTTATACATCTGACATGGCTATCAGCCCGTGAAGGTTTTATACAACTGACATGGCTATCAGCCCGTGAAGGTTTTATACAACTGACATGGCTATCAGCCCGTGAAGGTTTTATACAACTGACATGGCTATCAGCCCGTGAAGATTTTATACAATTTAGCCGTCGTGAAAGCTTGAAGACATTTACGGAAGTTTGTCGAGAAAGCCCAAATTTGTTTAAAATCGGACAAAAATCAAAAGTCGAACAGTTTACATGAAGACCTAGGGACATTTTACTGTTACCGGCGACAGTACATCGCCATAAAACGCTCTCTTCGACTAAAACGGTACCAGGTTGTTGGTCTGTCCGTCCGTCTGTGCCTCTGGCCACTTCTGCGTGTATCAGCGCAACGCCCACTAGACGGATTTACATAAAATTTCATATTGGGGGCGTGTACGAACATGTCGAGAAATTACGTATTTGGTTAAAAATCGGGCGAAATTATTAGGCACTTCACACGAAGACCTACCTACATTTTATGGTTGCCGGCAACATTAAATCACCATAAAACTAGGCTCTCAGGATAGCAAAGGAGGTATATACATTACGCCACCGCGCCACAATGCCTGTCTTCTTCTCTATAATATTTATGTCTTTGCCGAATAAACTGATGTCACAGTAGAGCAGACGCTAATTTCGTATCCACCTTCAATCCCTCCTCATTTATTGGATTGGCACATTCTACACCAAAGCTGTAAAGCAATAGTGATAAGGCCTTCCAAATAAACAAATTTGGCAATGTACTATAAAGTGTCATTGTGGCGTGATCGCATATATATCGTTGCAATGGAAAGGCAAAAATGCGTTTTTAGCGTATTTTTAATGTATACGTGACTGTCAACGCCATAAATTATTGCCTGTTGCACAGAAATGATTTATGGCGGATTTATGCCGCCGGCAACAATAAAACACTTAGACCTTCACGTAAAGTGTTTGATATTTTGTCCGATTTTAACCAAATTGGGAGTTTATTGATAGATTTTCATAAAAGTCCCCACTATCAAATTTCACGGAATGCTACTCAGTTGGTGCCGCGCCAACACATGCGAGAAGAGGCAGACGGACATGACGAAGCTACGAGGCGTTTTCTTGACCAGGCGAGTGCGCCTAAAAATTCAGAATAAAAATATTTGCCTATCCGGATTTTTCTGACGGTTTTATTAAAATGAATTTTAATTAACATAACACGATCCACGGGCATGCCAAAATTAATAAGACTATTATACAAAACCTTTCTCGTTACTAAATCTAGGCTTTCTTCAAATCTATAACTAGCTGGCGAACTGCCAAATTTTATTCCCATTTTTACTAAATTCCTTGACGAATGCACAGGTGGCTGACCTGTTACGTCGAAAGTCTCCCTGACATCCCGCACTAATTTCATTAACATACTGACATACGAATTTCGGATTAAATGTTATATGTAGCTGGCAACAATGATACGTGATAGAACCGACTGTTGTTATTATAATCAATAAAATTAGTATTAATATTTATGATTAGTATGATCAGTTCCATCACTTTATTTATAATTGCGCAACAACTGACTCCTTTCACTAATCAGCATCTTCTGTTTTATTCCGAATATAATTAATTACTTTATGGTTCTCAGAACGTACTGTTCTACCTCCTTACTTAATGATTCATGCCGGAATTTCATCAACACTCGATGATTTATACATTTTCAAATTTCAACAGCTTTCTCAGCCTCAAAGGCACCAGACTCAAGACATCAGTGGTTCTGCCGTATGTATGTAAGTGTGCACATTTAATGCAATGACTGAGAGAAGTGTTTCTTCCACCTGTTCATAAGATTCCCGGATTCTATAAGCAGTCCATCCTTCTTATTTATTACCAAGTTAGCCCTACGTTGTAACCGTTCTGAAATTCATTTATGCCTCTATGTAAATACCTAATATTCTTCTTCCTCTTTTTTCCAACCTCATTAATTTTACCTTTCCAATATTCCCTCTGTGTTCCTGAGCCGCCTATTGGTCGGGAGTCCTGTACCGTTCAGATTGCATTTTTTGGCTTGGATCCCGTGGCCAGCGAAATGTAACCTGGTTTCTTGTATCTACAAATTTCGAAAAATCTTCCACAAACCATAGTTTTTATGGCCACTGAAATTTAACCTGGTTTCTTGTACTTACAAATTTCGAAAAATCTTCCGCAAACCACTGTTTTCATGGCCAGTGAAATTTAACCCCGTTTCTTCTATCTACAAATTTCGAAAAATCTTCCACAAACCATAGTTTATGCTGCTTCCGTTCCTAAGTCTCTGGCAATCTTTAGCCGAGACTAGACAAAGTAAGGAGTTATTTGCTGTTGCAGTAGACGATATATATTCTGCACCATATGACTAATCTGATTTCCCATCTACTTTTATGTCTCTCGAGTGATCTCTTCCCTTGAGATTTCCTACCAAAATTGTGCGTGTATTTAATGTTTACTTACGCCTTACAGACCATTCACCGTACATATATTTCTTGACTTTTTTATCCGGTAAAATGCAGAAATAATAACACTGTCTTCTCTCTGACTTACGTCATCACAACTGTGCCCAGCTGTAAAGATTCTCTGAATTGTTTGACAATTTTCAGGTAGAACCTAAGACAAACACACACAGATGTAAGCAACCACGGCACCATAAACTTGCTCTTCTTGATAAAATACAAGAAAGCACTGGGCTTGCCTTATATATAGTATCATATGCATATATTCCGTTTCCTGTTTTGTATGGCGGACCTAACAGAAAACACCGAAAGATCTTACGTAACTGAAACATACTCTTGCAAATATGTACGGTAATCAAGGTTGTTACAGCAAATGTGCATATACTGCCACTGAATTTTCTAATGTGATTGTAACACTCGTTCTCAGTCTTCGAAGTACATAAATATCTTTAACCCTTTAAAGACGAAGCCTGTCTGTTTTGTATAAGGACTCAGTGCGTACCGCGCTGTAAACACTCTCCACTTCGGTTATAGAAACCAATCTCTTAATGTTTTATAAGGCAAAAGTTGCTGTTTGTTCTGAGATCCGTACAAAACACATAAACGCAATGTGGGCACCACGTAGAATTTTTTAATGTTAAACCTGGTGGTATGTAAAGTTACCGCTAGGCTTTAAAAGGTTAATTTCCTGATGCGAGTGCTAATTCTTACGTAAAGTTTTAGCCATTACAGATTTTGACACAGACATGGGGAAGGACATATCTAGGAAGAAGAATGGGTAGGCTACTCTTGTGCTTGTTATACTGTATGTAAAAACGTAACGCAACCAAGCATATTACTGTTCTTTACGCCCGCATTCATGACATCCAATCCCGAATGTCCGCAGAACTCACAGACTTAGTGTACGTAGATTCACAAACGCCTCCCCCACCGTGGATCGAATTGAACTCTAATATGGCGGCCACCACTGTTGACTCATAAAAATACTCACGCATCAATCTGAAACATGTAAAAAGACAATGCCGAGCGTTGCCTCTCGATCAGTTACTACCCATGCTTCGTATTCGGTAGGTCTTCCGTTCAAACCTCGGCCCAGAGTCCGGAAACCATAAATGATGCTTTTCGTGGCTTTTCCCAGGCCCTGCAAGCAGATTCATGTACTGTAACTGAAATCAGGTCACAACTGCCTCTTATCACACTTTCCAATTCATTGTTCACTAATCATTCTAACATTCGACGCTCTACGTTCTGGGATACTGACAGCATCGTTATATGATACATAAACAATAGATAAACAACTCAAGGGCAAATATTTATCGCACAAGACTGCACATTCTGCAGACAGCCAGGCTATCGGGCAATCTGTATCACTCCACATTGACCTTGTGGCCTGTTTCATGCTGTTTTCAAATGTATGGATCAAATTTAATCTTACACTATCATGTCACGCATCTGAAAAGAGCTTGAACCCTCTTTAAAATTTATAAATTTCTGACGATTACTCTCATCTAGGATGTGACGCCGTGTAGCTCAATAAATAGCAAATATCATTTCGGACGAGAGTTTTGTCTTCATTTTCAGGTCAGAAAGTAACCCAAAACATTTTGAAACACCGTTGTGCTGTTTATAAAAGAAATAAAGTCAAAATCTGTCCAAACACAACTAAATTCCATTTATTATACAGAACTACATGTTTCGACCTATTTCAGGTCATCCTCAGGTTCACAATTTGTGTTTGAAACATACGAGGAAGGAATCTTAAGTCCGTAAAATGCGATTAAAAATTATAAGTACCTAAAACAGGTCGAAGCATGTAGTTGTGTACAAGAAACGGAAGTTAGTTGCATCTGGACGGATTTTGACTTGATTTCTTTAATCCAAACAAGCTGATCAGAGGTCCGCGTATAAGAAAGAAGCGCCAGGTTCGTAGATATGGGCAAAATTATAAGAAACGGTCGCCATGCAAAGGCGACAGACGGCACGGACGAAATGAAGAACAGTACAAGGCAGTAAAAAATTGAGGTGGATAACGCAGAATAAGACATACCATGTATTGGAATTAAACAGTCAAAGCTTAAAGGATAAATCAAAATGACAGGATAAAATTAAAAATCTGTTGCTTTAGGAAGAAAAAGAGTAAAGACTAGCCCAGGTATACGACGTCACAAACCAGAAGACAACATCTCCTACTGATCATAAGTTCAATTTCTTTGCGGTTTATTTAATGAATACTAGAGAAGTATATACCCTTGGTCTACTTCAGGCACACCAGCGACTCTGGCCTGGAAGGACAATAAAGTTCACGTCAAATACCCTACTAATTACATTACAACTAATTCTTCAAAAACCGTAGTAGTATTTGAGCAGCAACTAACCAATCTGGCTGGGTTACGAACTTACAACGGGGAGCATTCGGGTTGGATTCCCAGCAGGAGCAAAAGATCCGTGTTCTCACCAAGGCGTCCAGACCGTTTCTGGAACTTACCCAGCCTCTTAGCTAAGGGGCAAAAGGGGTCTGCACGTCCTTGGGTAAAGCGGCCATGGCGACCCATCTCCATTACTCCATACCTCAAGAATGCATGGAACTACATCTCCACTCCCCTACGCCTCTTTCTGGCGTGATGATGAAGCCCAATGACAATTTAGCTTTCCTTTTACTCAGTACTGCAGTGTCCGATGACAGTGGTCACCCGCTCTATTGCTCTCGTACATGGCATTCGATGGTCGAGATAAAAGTTTCGGGTTCCGCTCAGTACATCGCTGTGTGCGTGTGGGTTCAGCTTCACCGTACTTACATGCTGCACACAAATGACAGGTGTGCACTCTCTTGCACATTTTGAACACTTCTTGCTATACAGACCGTGCATCTTAACGTACAATTAAAAACAACCAACAAATGCACATCGTAAATACACAGGCCTATACAACGAGTATTAAAAACTCATACATATGTTTCGACAAGCCTTTGTCATCTTCAGGGGCTACAGAGCAAAGGTAGACAACTTCGCATCCATTTACGTGTTGAAAATACCATACATTAAAAGTATATGTGATATTTTCAACATGTAAATGGATAGGAAGTTCTTGTACGCCTTTGTTAAGAACACCCTGAAGGTGAGAAAGGTTTGTTGGATCATACGTAGGGGTTTTTCATACACGTTGTATTTGTATTTAACATGTACATTTGCTGGTTTTTCTAAGTTCTCAATGACATAATCCTTCCGGCCGCAACATGGCCCTGGGGTCGACTCAACCTTTAATAGCAATGAGTACCAGGAATAGTTCCTGGGGGTACAGGCGGCCGATGCGTAAGGCTGACTTTACCACCTTTCTGGACCTGGGAGACTCAACCTCCTGGAACCCTAAGGGCATGTCCACGCTTATACAGGGACTGCTTTACCTTTATTAAGTCTAAGACTGGGCTCGTGTGCTCGAACCAATGGCTAGGCATGGATGCGTGTCTGCTTTCTCTCTGCATTTGTTTTGTCCCATGTATTTAGAGATGTTGCAATGGTTCGGTGACCCGTCCAAGGAATCCTACCACATGCCTACCAACAACGTTTAGACACTCAACAAATATAGAACTTCGGGTGTACTGGCTTGTAAGGCAAACATCTGGATAAGATAGGTTAAAAAAAACAGCCACCACTTCTTTATCCAAAATCAGTGTCAAAAGGGCAATACATACGAAGGGTATGCCGGGGAGTTGTTTTGGGCATTATGGGGGTTCAAATGTTACTAGCGCCCTCGGGTATCGTAGTCCAGTTGTATTACTCTGAAGGCGAATTCATATGGACTGCCTTAACCATTTGTAAAAACAAGGTATTATAAACCTTATTCAAAAACGAAATTCTTACCTCAAAATAAACGCATTCCTTCTCAACTACAAAAACAGCCATACACTTCTCTTTAGGGGAAAAAACGCTGTTTATTGTGAGAATCATACGAAACTTTGGAATACATCTTGTGGGCAATACAAAGTCTCTGAAAGTTAGATCAGGTGATACATGCAGCAACCGCTCTTGCGTGTATTTTTCCATTCCTTAGGTTTTAATCACCACATAGACGATAAACGTCGTTAAACAAAACAATAAATAAGTGTGCTCCGTTGACCCACAGCGGGCGCATGGCAACGCCAAACACATACAGTTACGTAAGTTGCCGGTATAAAAGCAGTATTGACCTCCGTCAATGTGTGTACTTCACTGCCCATCATGAACACTGCTCTCGTGTGCGCCACAGTTGTGGCCCTCTTCGTCTGCGGCGCCTTCTCTGACCACCACATAGAGAAGAAAATGGGTAAGTATCACGCCATTCATACCACCGGGGACGCATTCTTAAAATTACTTTAAAATTATTTCACTTGTAAATCTGTCAAGTAACAATAAAATATGTATGCTTTCCGATTTCGCTAGAAGTACAAAACATGAAGGCATAACATGGGGACAACACGCTTCCTTCTGTCTCCATGTTTCATATCCGAAAGAAGTAAATGAATTTACATTAAACCGGTACTTGAAAATGGCACGAGAATTTAAGTTTTGTTCTTATACTTCCAATTCAAAGCATACTATATATGAGGCTTCCATCTAAAGTTACAGATTTCCTACAATGAACCCTAAATTTAGAGCTATTGAGTGTCCCTGAATTCCTGAATGAAAATAAACAAGATCAAATAATTATTTTCCTATAAGTACATTAAATTCTATCTTCAAAGATAAAATTATAGGATGTTAGACAAAATAAGTTTAATATTGGTGGTCAATGAATATTATTCTGACTTGTAGTACAGACGAAGCGATAGCAAGGATCAGAGTTTAGATAAGTTATAATGAGGAGAGCAACTGAAGCCTGGTAGTTCACTTTTGTGCAGGAAAATTAACAGGGACATGGGCCGTAGTCATTAGCCTGGATTCCGGGGAAAGAAACACATTAATTCGTGCTCGGTACGCGGAATTGTAAACCACCGTACGAAACATCGGTAGCAACGACATCATTGCGCTCTGGTAGAGAGGGGACTGAATTTAGTTCCTAAACAGAGAAGTAAATTTTCTGGGGTCACACCAAACCGGTAACTGCGTTTGTCAGATTAAAACATGATAATTATCCAGAGTCCGATAAACACCCGTGTTAACCGGTCAAACCATAGTGGGACTTAAAATTCTGTGAACATTATTACGAGGTGAAGTCTCCATTGCTGTAGGTACTGATTTCAGATAATGGCCCCGTAATTTTGATACAATGGTAAATATCTCCATAGTTAGGGGTTCCATTTTAATAACACTAAACATGGCGGGCTGCATCATAAGCACGCAATAGGAACCTGTAAACTACGGACCATCTCAGAGTTTGCTAGAAGACAGAGAAAAATAAAGAAAACCTGTATCGAAATAGATGGACGCAAGGCAATCCTTATTTATACTTCTACACAGCAGATGGAACGTTCATAAAGCTTACTTACAAATCGGACCTGTAATAGAACGCTTAGTTTTACTGCCACTTCCGAATGTGTCGAACCCGAAATATGGGAAGTATAATGAATGTGAATGTTCACGATTTTAATATGAACACGTGTATGTGTCTTGCAGCTGACAAAACACTCCTCATGAAGCAGATGAACGTCCTACGGCTGGTGCACAGGCTTCATCAAGAAAATATATTCAAAGAGCAGGTTGACGTGGGTAATACATATGATATCGAAGCACAAATCAGCAGCTATAAGGTAAGAACGACCATATAGCTCCGTTAATACAATGAGCCCTATAAAGTAATTTTAGCACTACTATCCGTTTTATATTTCTGAACTTCGATTCGTCACTCTTACCGAATTTGATTCACAGTTCCTGCGGAATTTCAAAGTTTCCGAGCGGAACTCAAAAATAATAATTTCATGTCACACAGATTCTAGCAGTACAGCGACATTTCTGTTATTACTGTCACTTTATTTAAAGTTCATGAAAAAATTACTTGATTACTTTAAATTAGTGGGATATAACATCAAAATTTCCCACCGCTGCCGGTTTTGTGACTCTCGCACAAATGAAGTTTGAAAAGAAATGTGCAGCTGTTTGTGACGTATCTTCAAAACAAAATACAAGCGCCTATCTCCAATGAAAAACATCTTCGAGTTCCATCCCAAGCGGAGAATTTTGGAATACTTACGCGACTGTTAGCGTCAAATGACCTATTCTGTTGAGTGGAGATCACTTATTCATTTATATAGGGTCACTTTTTTTTAAACCCTAGCCTCCGAGATGACTGTTGCTTACTTCAGAAGGATAAATTGTTTCTATTGAAAACTTTTCCGTCAGATGACCAAAGTTGCAAATTAAGAAGCCTTTACTGAAATTAATCCAAGGTACTCTGCTTCGTTTGCTGCAAATTCCGCAGCGCCACTCAGTTCTAAATTACGTACGCACATTTCACATCAGTTTAATGATATACCATAAAACACAACACAGTATATCATATATAGGAACACTCAAATTATACAAATTATACGTGATACACAAATGTAACGGCCCTCCTCCGTCCATGGCAACTAAACATCCACCGATATGGAAGCACCGACTAAATTGGATGAACCTCTAACAGATTTGTATTCGGAAGGTTCCCAGTTCGGATCTCAGACGGGACACTCCCTATCACGGTTAAGGCTTTTAGTACTTCTCCTAAGTTCGTCCAAGAAAATTCTGAGGTATTAGCTGGATTAGGCCATGACCGCTACCTTCCAAATCCCTTCCACTTCATCATTCCCTGATCATCCTACAATTCGAAGCTATATGATAATCGTATGAAATATTGCCGTGAAATGAAATAGAGTGTACCGGGACTCAAACTCGCAATCTCTGTTTCAGAATCCCAAAGTGGTGAAGGACTTTATATCCTACTACAAGAAGGGCATGGTGAAACGCTGGGAGCCGTTCTCCGTGTATTATAAGGAGCACTTGAAGCAGGCTATCTGCTTATTCGATCTCTTCTACTTCGCTAACGACTACGATACTTTCTACAAGGTAAGAGACGTACCCCGTCACCTGTCACGCAACATCACACCTATCTAACGGACACATTCAGAGAAGCAGAACCACGTCTATGGACTACAGCTGCTGAAACGTAACGGACACGTTCCGGTTGACATCATCGCGATAATATAGCTACAGTAGATCTTGAAATGCAACGGAAACATTTAGACAGACAGACATAGCGATAAGCAAGAGCTTCAGAAAAGCAACGGATACATTCAGAGAGGAAACAGAAAAATATCAAAGTATAATGTCAATGCTAGCCGATCCCAGCGGCCGCGCTTTCTAAGGCGTAGGAATGCGGCCGAGCGCTTGCTGGGATCGTGGGTTCGAATCCCACTGGCAGCATGGATGTTTGTCTCTTGTACAGTGTTTGTGTTGTCAGGTAGAGGTCTCTGCGACGAGCCGATCCCTCGTCCAGAAGAGTCCTGCCGACTGTGGTGTGTTCTTGAGTGTGATCAAGTGCAAATAAAAGCCCTCTACACCTGCTGTGAACAAGTGGGTAGAAGAGGGAAGGACTACGAACGAATGCCAATGCTTCGGGAACTAGAAACCGTCCAACAGACGCTACGGGTAGGACGTGCATCCCACAAATCGTGTTCGATTCCCTGCAAAATAAAGTCACATTCCGTCCTCCAAAGTGCCCAGACCGGCCCTGGAGCTCACCGAGTATCCTACTCGATGGGTACCACGGACTGTTTCTCGGTGGATAAAACGGCCGGGGCGTGAACATCATTCGCCATCATCTAGTGCCGAGGTTGAGGCTGAGTATAGCTAAGGCGGTATGCTTTTTTGTATAAAGTCCCCACTAAAATACGACAATTTCTGTGACTGAATAATCCGCTATAAAAACCGACATCTGTAACTACTGTGTGTCTGATTTATTTCAGTTATCTGCGACCCCCTGACTACAGACTGTATTGAAGGTAAATATTTTCGTAACCATGAAACACAACTGAGTGAAACAAAGACAAAAATGAACGATACACACTTGG
Organism: Coptotermes formosanus; assembly: GCA_013340265.1. Classification (NCBI taxonomy): domain Eukaryota; kingdom Metazoa; phylum Arthropoda; class Insecta; order Blattodea; family Rhinotermitidae; genus Coptotermes; species Coptotermes formosanus. The sequence continues at coordinate 58,377 of BLKM01000081.1, forward strand.
GGCGTCAGGCAGCTAATACCGCTGTTTTACGTCTTATAATATGAAATATATGGAAATGAAACATTGCCTCCGATCAAACATCTCTCTGCTTTAACTGTACTCACGACGAACGTGTCCTAATCATAATTCATTTAGTATAACAATCTTAACACACAATTCATAGACTTTCCCAAAAATATTTCCATCCTCAGGAAACCCCACAGTGATTACACAAAATCACTGCATAAATTCTTGAGAACTGTACTTTGACACTAAATATATTATAAGAATTGAAATACACAATGATATTAATAAATAACCCTAACGTACATAATTAAAATTAGTTGCATGTATATATTACTTGAAATATTGGTTAATATTAAAAAATTGAAAAAATTAACTTTTTCTTATACATAAGTACATATGTACATGGTACTATATACTGCATTGTTTGTAAATGTGTATATACAATCGGTAATGACATAAATGTAACATGACTAGTAACACTGGGGGGGGGGGGGGGATGGGGCAAAATCGACCATGTGTATTAAGAGTCAAGTTAGAAATAGGCGGAAGATTGGTTTGAACCAGCCCTTAATGTACATACATCCATTTCTTCCTCTGTAACCCCAATTCTTTTATTTGCCCCTCTTAAACTCAGCAGCCGAAAAAACATTCTTATGTAGCAAAATATTGAGGGGGAGCATTCCCCCCCTTCCTCCCCCCCCCCCCCCCCCCATTTACGCCTGTGGTTAATATCTTCTACTGAATCTCCCTTTTGTACTCGTATTTATGTAACGTAACTTTTAGATATGCAATGTAGATTTCCATTAGTTGTGGCCGAACATGGTGTGTCTGTTGAATATCACCTAAATACACATAAGCAATACTTTATTATTTTTTGTATTTATAACGCCAGCGAAGGCAGTCTCAGAGAACTAAAACATCCAACACAATTTTTCCATTATATATACAGCTCCTACGTGAGGAAATGCTTAGAAAGTAGCTTGAGTGACAATAATTACTCTTTTATAAATAACAGATCATATGTAATAACAAATGCTAGAACTGACTCGAAAACCTTAGTGGACATATTTCAGGGCTTTCGCAATTACCCGACGTCTGCAACACACTGAATAATATATTTGATTTTACTGTTTGCTAATATCCGTTTTATATTTTAATATTTTACATACACGTAACGCTACCAACACACAGTACTAAAACCCTCGTACGAAAACGTTTTGTGCATTGTGTATTCCACCGACGGTAATTGTGAAATAACCTCTGTCAGTTAAGTTGCGTACTACGACAGTTATACGAAACAAATCCTTCTCTTTGTTTCTGAGGCTTCCAAAACGCAGACCGTCCATCTTGATAAGGTCGAATATTAGGAAAATAAGAACCTGAATTTTTCTGTTCATTTCATGTAGCAGTCCCCTTTAGAAACTTTATTTGAACTGCTCTAATTACAAATGTTTCCGATTTTGTATGGGGTTTTCACAGCCTCGTACGATGCTTGGTTTTACTGAGGTGGAAATAGTATCGTGTCTACATGTCGCACATTACAAGAGATGCATATGCGGAACTTTACTGCCTACAGTTCTGAGCACGTGCCATTTATTTTGAGTCACTCAATTACGTAACATGGTTACGACTGGGTAACAGTCTGAAAATCCCAACATATTTTGTGGACATCCAGTATTTCTCTACAGGCCACACAAATATTCAAACATTTGTGGCAGTCGCTTTTATTACAAAGTAACGAAAGAAGTTTCATGCAATTTTACACCAACAAACGCATATCTGGTAACTGTTTCAGACTGCCTGCTGGGCCCGCGACCGTGTGAACCCGCTGATGTTCTGGTACTCCTTCACTATCGCCGTTCTCCACCGCGAAGACACGAGAGATGTCATAATGCCTCCACCCTATGAAGTGTACCCATACTTCTTCGTAGACAATGAAGTCATCCAAAAGGGCTACGAGTACTGGATGATGAGTAAGGCTGACGGCACCCTGTGTTCCTTTACAAGAGTTAACGCTAGTTACAAGTGTTAAATTTTTCACGTAGAACATGGGCCATTTAAAACACATACACCTAGCCCATAACAAACAATGGAACAGGTAGGTGTTAGGGACAATCAAACCAATGACAGCCTGTTCATATCCAGTATATGTACACGTATTTATTATAGTATTATTGTGTTCGCCCATCCCAGTGGCCGCGCAGTCTAAGGCGTGAGTATGCGGACGCTCGCGTGCTGGGATTGCAACTTCGAATCACGCCGGGGGCATGGATATCTGTCTCTTGTGAGTGTTGCGTGTTGTCAGGTAGAGGTCTCTGCGTCGGGTTGATCACTCGTCCAGAGGAGTCCGACTGAATGTGGCGTGTCTGAGTGTGATCGTGAAGCCTCGATGATGATGATGAGGCCCTGGCCCACTAGGGGCTGTTGCGCCATGGAAAAAATTGTGTTACTGTTTTAAATTTAAAAATAATTAATATTAATTTTTAGCCTACATAAATTAAAACAGAATCGCAAACAGCCTGCCCAAAACTGTCACGGATCGTAGACTGCGTTTTCCATATCGTCGATGTCACGGATCACTCTCACAGTCATTACAACTCAGTCACTTTATTGCCATTGGTTAAAATTCTTGTTGCGGTTAGGTTAGAATTTCGGTTGTGCCAGTTTAATATAGGTGGGCATGACGGTGCTTAAGTTAGAGGTTGTGTCACCTGCCACCGTCTCCGTTTTTTGGGTTGGGCCTATTTCACAGATAGTAGGATTGTCAAGGATGGTAGATTTTCAATATCGTCACTGTCACAGACGTTCTGCCACGGATTATCAAATTCAAGCTCATAGGCTTTACTACACCGTCGCTTTGTTACCCACGGAGCATACATATTCGTACCGTTAAAATTGTGCCAGTTTTTTGTTCCACGACACGGTGTGTCACCGTGGGGTTTGTAGGCAGAACACAAAACGACGCAAATAAATGAAAATAAACCAGGTGGTCTGAAATAAAAGACAAGAGCACAGCGATACACGAAGTCTGCAGTAAGCGCGTAGCCTCCCAGTCTTGTTCTGCGCCGTGAGATTCGTACTCTCACGGCTAAGCCTAAGTGCGCAGCCAGCCAAAGGGCGCTGAGCCGAAAATGAGAGAGGGGAAATTACGAAGCGGTGTAAATTCGCACGGAGCGTTAAACAGAAATGCGTAAAACAAAGAGGAGTAAAACGACGCTTAAGTGTAATGGATTCTCAGTTGGCACAATTAATGTGCCTGTGATTAAGCACAAAGTGACATCAATTTAAGACGTCACGGCAGGTGTTGCTCAAGTACTGGTCTTCGGGGTTATTACACTGTGTGCAATAATAAGCTGTTCCGATGTGTAAGAGGAACGTGCTGCCTCCTCATGGTGACGACTGGGTTCAGTTGCTGCTGTCGCATAAGAGGGAGGCAGCAAGTTCCGTCTAAACGTCAGAAGAAACGTACTACCCTGCATATGTAACACGCCATAAGACAATCATCTAAGTACTGACAGAGTGTAAGGGGACAGTGGCTGCAATGTCAGGAAAATGTATTTACCTTCGCTTTTGCCTATTTTACATTGAGCACTGCCTACATTCTGGGGTATATTCAATATATATTTTGTTTCGGCCGGTTTCAGTCTATTCTTCAGCTGATTTTTTGACATTGACGTTTGTATTTAGTTTTATCTTAAGAGTATTGACAGCCTTGTCATGGCTCAGGCGGTTAGTCGCCGGCCTCTCACCGCGGAGCCCCGGGTTCGACCCCGGGTCAGTCCATCTGGGATTTGTGGTGTGACAAGGTGGCACTGGGACAGGTTTTTCATGTGAACTTCGGTTTTACTCTATCAGTTTCATTCCACGGGGGCTCCATTACACGGAAAAACGGAAAATAACTAATCACCTTCTTCACACGGTTGCACAATAAGCCTCAGGGCTGCGGTGCGTCCAGAGCGTCTGCTGAGCGGCCCTTCACCACACCAAAAAAAGCCACCATCGCTGAACTCAAAAATAACTAAATTCGTGGAGGAGACTTTTTCTTGAGAATCTACTAATTCCTCGGCTAGTCAAGAAATTCCCCGCATTGTATGGAAATCGAAGGTTCGTTACGGTGCTCACAACAGCCCTTCACCTGTCCCTACCTTCAGTCAGATCAATCCAGTCTACGCCCCCGCCTGTTTCTTGCAGACTCATTTTAATATTATCCCCATCTACGCCTATGTCTTCAAAGTGGTATAGTTCCTTACGTTTCCTCACCAAAACCTTCTATGAATCTCTCCTTTAACCCACACGACGACTAAATTCTAACGGCTTCCATAACAATGTACTTTGAGAGAAGCAGTAAATCTATGGACAGTGTGTGTGTCCGTGCGTGTTGTTCTCTTCGCAGACATGATTTAGAGCTGTAAAATTGTTTTTTTTTTCACAACTGCAACGGCTTCAGAGCCACAATGAAGTATTTTCCTAAGATCTAATAAGTGTGTTTGTCTACAGACTCCATTCAGATACGACAAGCAGTACTGTAGCTACAGCGTGATGTGTGTTGCTCTGTCCGCAGACGTTCGCAACACTCCACAGCACACCCACATCATCCCAATGAATTACACCATGAAGAACATGGAGAATATGCTGTGGTACTTTACAGAAGACATGGGCCTGAACACTTACCATATGTACTACCGCAACCTCTACCCCAGCTGGTTCAACGTGACAGAGTACGGCCACACGTTCGACCGTCGCGGCGAGATGTTCCTGTACGTGCAGCACCAGGTGCTCGCTCGCTACTGCATAGAAAGATGGGCCAATGGCATGGCATGCGTTGAGCCCTTCGTCTACAACAAAGCCCTCAAGGTAATGGTGTCCGCAGAACTCCAGTATTTAGACCAGTAATAGTTCCCAACATTCATAACTTTGTCAGTTTAGGTAGATTCTCACAATACATTCCCGGTAGCAGCTCGAGAGATTTGCTCTTCCGCTGACCCGGTGACTGAAGTTACACTCATGGGATACGACGCGTAGTTTGGTATGTGGGAATAAAATTATATGCAGTCATATTCCACAAGTATCTAACCACGAATATTTCCCTCCCAGCCGAAGCTAAAATTTCAGAAGTTTATTAAAGGATACAAATTTTGTCTTGTCCGAGTTTGCAGACGAGTTCTTCGCATTTATACACCGGCCACATCCAGAGAACTATTTCTAAACGGATAGTTAGGTTAAACGGTATTGTAAAACGGGTAACTACTGGGAGAAAACTGTTAACTATAATACTGGAATTAGACATTATCATCACTATGGATAAAAGTCTAACGCTCCCTCGTCAGTCGTTGTGTACATCTGTATACAGAGTTGGCATAGCTATGAATATGTCGGCACACACTCGCCACACTGCCCTTATACTATTTGCTGTAAGATGGTACTACAAGATGCAGAGATGGCAGAAATTGTGAGCTGGAACAGCAGACTGCAGCAACAAACAGCATCGGAAACTATGACCGAATTAGAAGTACTGCAATAGTTTTAGACTTCTTTTCCACGAGCGGTTTTTAGCAGCGCTGCCTTGACAGCGTTACTGAGGAGAAAACAGCTGTTGCCACGAGCTGCGCTACCGTTCGCTGACGTCCTCCTCCCACCATCAGCAACCTACCGCTACATGCAGCGCGTGATACTACAGCGCGTGGAAGACGTACGATTATTCCCAATACTTCTCAACCACCAGCGCCGCATAACAACCGACACCAGCAGTAGGGACAACGCCGGTCACCGCTGGCGGCATCGTTGTCTGCGCCATGACCTTGACAGCAGCGCTGCTTTTCAACAGCGCACCTTCGTGGAAAATCGTCCATCTCAACTCGCTAACTTCCAGGTAGCGCGGCTAACGGCAGCGCTGCTAAAGCCGCTCGTGATAAAACATCCTTATTATCGCAGTACTGATGCAATCTGTAGGATATATCTGGTAATACGGCAAACAGCAGAATACTATTTTGAGGCCACATATGAAGTCTGATTTACACGTAAGAAACTGCATGTCCACAAAATTTTCTCAACAGTTTTTTTTTTTTGTATTTAGCACTTAGATTTTAGAGGATTCGTATTAGTGTAAATAATTAAGTTTAAATCACTAACAACATAACGTTTACCATTACATTCCACTCGACATCATGGTGTAGTGTGCTTGACTGTTCCTATTCCTTTTTACAGTGACACATAACCAAAAATTATTAGCCAAAAGAAGCTTTCATGTGACAAACGTCGCGGTAAAACTGCCTGTGTTGCCACAGGTCACTTTTCAGGGCGAACAGAGTAAGAGCAGCCTACATCCAGCTGACATCTGAACGAGAAAAAAAAAACGCACTGAGAAATGCATAACACCAGCAACTTCACAGTTACAGCCACACATATTTTCTAAACCTGATGTGATAACGACATGAACAAAGCCTTGCAACTAATTGAAGAAATTATTTTACAACAAAGACTTCCTCTGTAATACTGACTTAAAAATACTCTCCACTGTTGTCATCTTACAACAGTCTTCACGTCTAAGATCCACATAATGAATGTTTCTTACCCTCGTGGTGGGGTGATCTATACCCCTGTCGAACTGCTGCCTCTAGTGGGGCCGTTGTCCAACAATAGACGACAAAATACAGAAAACTGGTGGAATAATACTGACACGGGAAACCGAAGTCCTCAGACTGAACTAGGTGTTCCAGTGCCACTTTGCCCACCACAAAAGTCAAATAGACTAGTTGGGGATTGCACTCGTGCCTCCGTAGATGCAAGCCCTCGACTAACAGCCTGAGGTACGACACGGCCCACATACCGAAAATATGCTATACAACTTGTGATGATTTGCCTGCACCGTCGCTAATAAGTTACAACTTTCGATGTTATATGTGTACATGGGTTATGCTGTGCATATATTGCTTTATCTGCATACACACACACACACACACACACACACATAAAAAGGCACGCGCACACACGCGCAACATATGGTGTACTGTAGCAACATATAACCCAGTACTTATTCAGGCACACCTGCTTCCAGACCGCATACAACCCCAAACTGATGTACCACAGCGGCCAAGTAATGCCTCCACGCCCCAGCGGCATGATGGTGACTAACTTCGACACGTTCACCATCGACGACATCAAGAACTACGAAAGGAGGGTATCGGACGCCATCGACTTCGGCTACGTCAAGGACGTGAGTGTTCACTATTCAGCATAATCACCGTGTCAGAACATCGTTAATATTCATGCAAAATAGTAAAGCACTGCATAATACACAATGATCCAGTTTTAACTGCATCAGAATACAAAAGAAAATATTTTACATCGCACTTAATATTACACACACACACACACACACACACACACACACACAGTGTGTGTGTATATATATATATATATATGCCGAGGAAACACGCTAGCCAAGCTCTTCATTTCACTGAGTATACGAATCAATCGCCTTGTCCACGTATCGCGACACACACTAAGAATGAAACTCTTTTGTTTTAGGTTATGTACACCTTTAAATGGATGACTATTTATATTTCACATTCCGGTAAATATATAACATATGAAGCATAATATTAACTAAACAACGCAAGTCTCAACTGAGACCTATACTGATATGGATTTCGCGATCGAGTGGGAAGATCCTGGGTTCAAATCTCGGCCAGGAGATCCCCGCAGACAAGTATCGAGACAACAGCTTAAAATTTGCCACAACTTTGTATGTCGTCGACACGTTTATGATACAATGTGGTCCGGTAGGTGGTTACAAGGGCGTCTAAGTTAACACATTGTTATTAGCAGCATAAACCTTAAACGCTGTGAAAAACCTCATGATTTACAAATAACACTTGTCTTCAGGAACGCCTCAAAGTTCACTCCATATACGAGGATAAAAAGGGCATCGAGTACCTGGGCCAGATGATGGAAGGCACCTACAACTCTCCCCACTACTACTACTACGGTTCCCTGTTCCACTTGTACCGCATGATGGTAGGGCATATGATGGATCCACTCCACAAGCACGGGGTAAGTACACAGCACAACGAGGAACTGCTAAAATTAACTGGGTTCCACCTAATTAATTTAAATGCAAATTTACAGTTTGGTATCATGAAAGAAGGTAATTTGTGAAAAACATCTCTAAATGACAAAGAATCAGGACTGCAGCACAATTAACACTATAAATTATTACGCACTTCCAAAGACGTTTCGGCCCTGATCGTATCTTAAGGGTCATATACTGGTAACTTACTCAACTTGAAATTTGCTTATTATCTGCATTTGTTATCGTTAATAATACAAACTGCACTACCCAAGATTAAAGTCATCTACCCTACATGTGAATTCAGACTTCAAGCAGTTCACATGTTTCCAACTGTTAAACACTAATGATGTTCACATGGGTTGGATAAATGCCTACTGTACAGAAATACACATTCATAATTTGACGAGTTAACGAAAGTGTTTATCAAGAACATGAGGTACTAAGAGCCAGAATTAACACACTCAACAGCCTTTAGCACATTAATTAATACATGTGTTAACAGACAACAGCACTTCCGACACTCACACGGTCGTCGCCTCTGTCTCACGTCACAGACGGTTCATTTCCTTAATCACTCAACATACAATGTCGATTTTAAACTTATTACATGTTAAATTCCGTCCATGATGGCTACATATACTCAAATAGTGAAACCCGGCGCTTACTAATTTTGTCTTCAGGTAACGCGTCACAATTATGGATTAAAAGTTACATACAAAGAGGCTACAATAAAAAATTGATTCAAAGTGTTTAGAACAGGGCTCTGATGAGAATACGGGGACCTAAGGGGAGGAAGTGACGTAAGGAAGGAGCATACTGCACAGTGAGGTGTTTAATAATATGTCCTTCGGCACATATTACTGCGTATCTAAATCAAAGGGAGTGTGATGGGCAGAAAAGTAGCACGAATGGGTTACATAAGAATTGCATACAGCGTTTTGTCGGAAAGCCACAAGAAAAGAAATCAACTGAGTGAAGAAGACGTAGACATGATGATAATACTAAATTGGGGTCTTGACAAAAGTTACGTAAAAATGTGAACCGGATTCATCTGGCACAAAACAGGCCTCTCGTGAATAGGGTAACGAAACTCCAGCTGCCACTAACCAGCAGAGTGGCAGGTACACCTAAGTTCTCAAGACAGAATCTGCTCCGTCGAGTTAGCCAATTAAGTATCTGTGTGCAATTACTAAGATTCGTAGCTTCAAATAGGCATCGAACGCTTCCGCCTGCATATTTTTCGGCTGAAACCTTCATAGATATCTTATTTGTATTTGAACGTTACACAAACAGAAAACTTGGTACACTGGTGCTGACTATGCCCTAAATAAATCGTACTTTCTCGTTTGGCACAATAAAACCTGTGCAAGTGTGTTGCTATTATACCGATAAACAAAACTGAATTGAATCTGAATTCGTATAAGATATAAGCTGACGTTGCATGCATTAACATATAGGAAAAGGCAGAAGACAATATGTAAGTGTCCGTCTATTGCAGCTCGCACCCAGCGCCCTGGAACAACCCCCGACCGCCCTGAGGGATCCCGTCTACTACCAGTTGTCCAAGCGAATGTACCTCTTAGTTAAGAAGTACAAGGAGAGGCTGCCTCGCTACACGCACGAAGAGGTGGGTGGCATTATTCCGAACTAAAAGACGAACTGTTTAACCTGCACGTACAAATCAACGGCATTCTCTGAAAGAACAAGCGAGCCGTTATGCTCTGCACTAACAGACAAATAATGTCACTCCATGCAAACAGATGAGCTATTTTACTCTGCGTGAAAAGATAGGCTGTGTTACTCCGCACGAACAAATGAGATGTCATAATTTATTTCGAGAAAACCAGAACAGTATACAGGCTATTGCTCCCCTAATGTCAGCAAACATTGGCTGAAACACGTATGAAAAAAAATTAATACCGTTTTATTGTACTACAAATTTTATTGTCTACTATATTGGTTTTACTGCAATAAATAATTTAGAACGTACACAGTCAAGATGTACTACAGAGATAGCATTATTAGGCACAAAAACGTGAGCGGTATTACTCTACACAAACACGCAAACAATGTCACTCTGCTCGAAACGGTGAGCAGCGTTACTTTGCACGAATAAATATAGTTTCTCTGCTACGTGTGAGCAGGTGAGCGGTGTTTCTCCACCCGAACACAGAAGTTCCACTACTGTTCCAGAACAGGTGAGCGGCGTTACTGCGCACGAAAAACTGACGTGACTTCATTGCGTGTGCAAAACTCAGATCTCATACAACTCAAACTAACTGAAGTGTCAAATTTCTGTCTTCAGCTTTTGTTAGAAGGAGTGACGGTGGAGAATGTGGAAGTTGGTAAGCTGTACACGTACATGGAGAACTTCGAGGTTAGCCTGGGCAGCACCATATGTGTGGCCAAAGAGGAGGACATGAACGATGTGAACATGCATGTGCGGATGCAACGTCTGAATCACAAGCCATTCACCTACAAGATAGAGGTCAGCAGCGACAAGGCAGTCGACGCTTACGTGCGTGTGTTCTTGGCCCCCAAGCACAATCACCTGGGTGAGGAAATGGACATGAATGATCGCAGACACCTCTTCGTTGAGATGGACCGCTTCCCGTATCACGGTAGGTTCAGACAACACACAGAAAGAATCTGCAATGTGGTTTTCTGGATTATTACACCATGTAACCTCGCAGATTGTTAGCAGTGTTTCGTGGGGCTGTATGTTCCTCCAAAAGGCTGACAACCACATATGAGGCCACAGAGTGACATAACCAAGAAAATACAATATACAGCGTTAAATAAGTGAAAAGTTAAAATCTCATGCAGAAAAGAAGTACTAAGAATTCTGTTAATTTTTGTCTTTAAGACAATTCTTCCCGTGGGCCGGGATAGCGTAGTCGGTATAGCGACTCGCTACGGGCTGCACGGTCCGGGGATCGAATCCCGGTGGGGGCGAGATTTTACGCAGCCGTCCAGACCGGCCCTGGGGCGCAACCAACCTCCTGTAAAATGGGTACCGGGTCTCTTTCCCTGGGGTAAAGCGGCCGGGGCGTGGGGCTAGCCACCCCATCCCCTTCTCGTGCCGAGGCTCAAGAACGGGTAGAGCAATACCTCTACTCCCCCTCTTGGGACCTCTGGGCCTGTTATAGGGTGAACCTTTAACCTAAATAATTCTTCCCTTTCAGTACTTCCGTACGCTCCCGTTTCTTGCCTTCAAGGACACCGTTTTCTTTTCACGAACTTCACGTGACACAAGAGGCTTTGGGAAAATAATTTTTGGTCAACTGATCGAGAAATCCCTTGCATTTTGTGAAACTCACACGTTTCTTGCCGTGTTGATAAGAGCTCGCCAGTAGTCTCTATCCTGGGCTGCATGAATCCACTCCACACACTGCAGTTCTATTTGTTTAAGATCCACTGTGTTGTTATTCTCCAAACTACGCCTAGGTTTTACAACTCGTCTTTTTCCCTGAAGTATTAAGGCCAAAATTTTGTACACGTTTCTCATCTGTCACTCGTGTCACACGCCTCACCCATCTCATCCTGCTTAATTTGGTCATCTTAGCAATATTTTGTGAATAGTCACGATAAATCACAGTTTCAGAACTGTTTACCTTATCTGAGGAACCTGTCTGGTGTTTTGCAGTCCAAGTTGGCAAGACTGTGATCGAACGCAACTCCCATGACTCCTCAATAGTTGCGCCTACACCCGACAGCTACAGAACGTTCTGGAAGAAAGTGACGGACGCTGTTGAGGGCAAAACCCAATACTACATCGACAGAGTGAGTTTCGCTTGTCAATTACTTAAAATTTACAAACGAGACACCTAAAAGATCAGTTCTTCTAGGCTGAATTAGTCAGCACAAAAAATCAGCCACCTTCTGGAATTTAACCTTAAATATACCCTTGCTCTCAAACAACTAATTCCACTGAGTACAGTTCTTCTTAAAAGCTAAGAGTGTAAAATTTAATTAACCTTAAACGCACAGCGGTTATCATAGTTAGCACTTGCGCTAACGTTAAAAAATGTTTTTAGCCCAAATAATGTATTTCTTATATGATTTTAACAATGCACAGAGATTATTGATGTAAACAGCATTAAACCCGCTTGATCACTGTAATAAAGATGGAGTATATTTACTCTGCAGTATGAACTCATACGCAAATACTGTTTAGGTGAACTCCTATGGAGGCTACCACATTATGTTTCCAAATTATGCAGTTTACCGTTACGTCAAATGCTGCGCCCATGCTCTCAAGCGATTAGTTCTATTAAGGGAAACTTCGTCTTCCACAATGGCTCACAGAACTTACAACAAAAACGTAACTTAACAGTGAACATCAAGGTTGCCGAGTATTGCTCACGTCATGAAAAATATCCAAGTACAAAGTTATGTGCGTGTGTGCATCTCTTAGGCTTCAAATAATTAAACAAAAATTAAAGATAATTTTCAAATTTCACGGTCGAAGTTCTACTGCAACAATTAAACCCTAACATTTGGCAACGCTAAAATTACTGTCACTCCATTCGCAGAGCCACAATTACTGCGGATTCCCCAAGAATCTGCTGCTACCCAAGGGCCAGAAGGGAGGTATGGCCTTCACATTTTACGTCATAATCACGCCATACGTCAAACAAGACGAGCACGACTTCGAGCCTTATGACTACAAATCCTTTAGCTACTGTGGTGTCGGACACGGCCGCAAGTATCCTGATGACAAGCCACTGGGATTCCCCTTCGACCGCCAGATCCGCAGCAAGGACTTCAACACCCCCAACATGTTCTTCAAGGATGTATACATCTTCCACAAGAAACTCGATGAAGTCAGTACTACCACCCACTAGACGAACAATGTGAGTTTGCAACGTCACATCTGTTCAGCGCAAATGGGTTCAGTATTTCGAAACGTAAGGCAACTGACATATTGCAATCTGAGTTCCTCACATCGGTGAATATTAAAATTGCGGTTTTCTGGGAAGTTTTGCCGTGTATTTTGGTAGAGTTTGTGCTCACTTTTTGGAGGAGAATACTGCCTCCTTTCTACCCTGAAGAGGTACCCACCTACCAAATAAGGCGGCGCCAAATTCCAGAAGGCAGCAGTCTTAACCTGAAATACTGATGGACAGTTTGAAACGTAACCACCAGTTTCCGTTGCAATACTGAATTCATTACCTACATACCGTATTTTCTGGCTTCCACCGATCTGTATGTCACGATGAATGGCTACTAGTTTGTAATGGAGAATTTGAACTGAATCATTTTATACATTGTCTGTGAGATGTGTATGTCCAATCTTTCATAGATGCAATAGAGCAATAAAGAAAATCGACATTGATATCACTGCTCGTGGAATTATTTGTCTTCGTACCACAGAAAATCATTGTCTGTTAAATAACAGCAAGATTTAATGTCACCAATAACAAAAGTTATACTAGACAACATTCATGCCACTCGAACTGTTTCCTCTAAAATTAGTTTTAATATTATCCTTTAAAACTGGATCTGGTGTTCCATTCAGCCACATCCTCAAATATTGACACCCCAAAATACTACAAGCGTCCTTTATTTCCCTCATTCGTGTCACGTACTGAGTTCATTATCTACCGATCGAAAAATACTAGGCATTTTTTTAAACATGTGGTTATTCATTACGTAATATTTCCAAACATACCCTGAAAATTTCAAAGGACAATCCAGAAAACAAACTGCATCAACAACTTACCCCATTAATTGAATATTTTTGGAAAGCCAAGTCCATTTATGGTAGAGTACTTCGTGGACATAATTAAGCACTACTACGTAAATGCTTTGGCGGCAATGGAGGTGTATAGCAACGAATTCTTAATCATGTCACTGGGTGGAGATTAGCTGATGTCCCGGCCTCTTTACCTCGGAGAAACGGCTCCCCGTACTCAACAGAAAGGTGGCTGGGAGGGTCTCAGTGCCGGGCTGAACGCTTTGGAGAACAGTCTCCGTACCCTGCCGGAAATCTAAGCCGATCTGTCGATCCCTCAGCGCCATATTTATGTTACAATGTTAAACTTGACAGAATGGTGGTGGTGGTGATGGTGATGACGATGATGATGATAAAAATAATATTCAATAAGAGGTGCTGCTATCTAGAAAACATTTTCGGTAATATTAAGCTCTACAATACCGACTGAATCATGTCTTCCAATGCTGCCATCTTCTGCCGTGCAGGTATACTGATCACACCAAGTGGCAGAACAGCAGGTCTTTGCCTACTTGCATATGGCAGTCCTGACTATTCTGTTTATTTCTTCTCTGAAACGTAACTACTTCTTCTGGTAATTTATTTCCAAAACCTTGTCATTTTTAAACGAGTTTTCTGTATTATAACAATCTACAGTAGGGCATAAACAGGCAGCCTGACTTACACCCTGAATACAATATATGAAGTTCCTCCAAACCCACTTAACACACCGACCAGATTACATGATGTCACAGCACAGACACTGCGTTGTTGAGCTTTTCTGTGCTTAATTAAGCACTGTATCATTATGTCGCACGGTGGGTTGGAGACACAGCCCATGAAATTTAAACGCGGCACCAGACGGAAATAAAGTCTTCAGTTTCGCGAACCCTGGCCGCAATACTCACTGGGAAGAGACCACCGGTTCCACTGAATAGGAGCCCGGGTCTATTGAACAGCAGGTTCGGACGCTATGGAGAAGTCTGCCTCCACCAAAAACTGAACACGGATTACTCGGTCCTCCAGCTTGTAGCCTAGTCACTATACTGACTGAGCTACCACATTAACCTCACACTACAAGAACTGCATTCCAAATCTGAGGTACCTGTAAAATTTCCCGTCCACTGAAATGTCGCGTAAACAATGAAAGGCTATACAAAAACACTAATCACCAACAAATGCACAAAGGGAGTTTTATCATCAATCGTAACACACTCCTACATGTTTCGACCCTGCTGGGTCATCTTCAGGGAGAACTTTTTGTTATCGTTACACTAAGGTTGCACTTTAGTTGAGTGAAGAATGTGCTGTTGACTGTGTACTGCGTTGTTTTTGGAGGCGTGAACTCTCCGCGGCCCAGGCCTGCACTGGGTCTGAATGTCAAAACCTGAATACTGACATCGCAGTTACCGAGTACTTTCAATTACATGTTGTCAAGTCATACGCTTTAATTACAAGTTTATGTATTATACTGTTCTAAACAACAGGTCAGTGTGTGCCTTGAATTACTGTAATGACAAACACAATTACTATGTATTACTTGGTAAGTTTAATTATTGTTAAAATATGAAGCTATTCAGTATAAAAATCCTTGACAATTTCAAAATTTTTCAACATGGAGGTATTCATTGTTTAGTGAATCACACAAAGTTAAAATCAGTTAAAGATATCAGTGAGAAGGACGAATAATTACGGCGTGGCTGCCTGTGTCAGACATTACACTGCGCTATGCAGACAGAACAGTTTTAGTATTCATTGCACCTCACGCTGTAGTTAGTATAAGTGTCCTATATTTTGTTATGCACGTACTAATTTGCAGGTCTAATGATCCTTTAAAATTTTCTTTTGTGTAATTTGGGTATAGCAGATAGTTAAAAAATACAGAAGCAGAAAATCATAATTAGAATTATCGAACCTAATATGGGCTACAATAACGTATAATACAAAGGGCCCAAAACCGAAACGTAAGTATTGAATTTGTGGTATATAAACATATGTCACAGTCTCATGATGAAAAAGTGGTCGAAACTTGTACCTGTCGGACAGCACCACACAGAGAGACAAATACAATTTGTATTGTACTGTATTATTTTTAAAAACATAAACACAAACCAATGTATCTCTTATAAGAATACTACACTGCTATCATTCTTGCACCACTTTAAAGCTTCAGATATCAAAATAGGCCGGAGCACTTTGCACATATTTCTGCAACCTGAAAGACACACACTCAACGCTCTCCCTGTAAAACTCAAGAGGAACAGTGGCAAAAGTACGTGGAATTTGTTGCTCCGGTTCGTTAAGTATTATCGATTTTTATTAGCAGACGTCCCTCTTGGCAACCCCCCCCCCCCCCAAAAAATAACACTGAGTAAGATCGGGACTGTGCGGATGCCATTCTGTTGGTTCTCGACGCCCAATCCACCGACCAGGAAAATGGCTGTCAATAGTACTTGTGAAGTAAACGTACACTCTGTGAAACAAAAACCAAGCGGCCTGTGATTTTGTATGTTCCGTTCCGGAAGCGACGTAACGTACAGCTGCCATCATAATTCGTGTCGTTCGTAGTTTCTCCATATTTGTGCTCGCATGGTGTTTCTGTGTCTTCCGTTCATTCCAATCATTCACGCCGGACGTATATTAACCAAAGACACACACACGTCTGCTTAATTTCAACTTAAATATGAATTAACCTTCATTAATGTTCCGAGGCGTGTGGCTAGCTACCGCTCGTACGAAGTTGGATATAGTATACACGGCACACGCTTACTTGTGTTCGCTGATAGCCAAGCACGTAGAGGCACAATTCCACTGTGCTTTGCGTGCACAGTGTTTTGGTTCGAGTCCCGGTATCGGCATATCTTTTTTTATTTTTGCACAAGTCATATTCGCACAAATGCTAAATTAATCTCTGCAGTTACACGTAAATTGCTTAATNGAACCAAAACACTGTGCACGCAAAGCACAGTGGAATCGTGCCTCTACGTGCTTGGCTATCAGCGAACGCAAGTAAGCATTTGCCGTGTATACTATATCCAACTTCGTACGCGCGGTAGCTAGCCACACGCCTCGGAACATTAATGAAGGTTAATTCATATTTAAGTTGAAATTAAGCAGACGTGTGTGTGTCTTTGGTTAATATACATCCGGCGTGAATGATTGGAATGAGTCGAAGACACAGAAACGCCACGCGAGCACAAATATGGAGAAACTACGAACGACTCGAATTATGATGTCAACTGTACGTTACGTCGCTACCGGAACGGGACATACAAAATCACAGGCCGCTTGGTTTTTGTTTCACAGAGTGTACAAAGTTAAAGGACTGCATGTCCTAAATGGAATGCTAGACTTCCGAGATTCTTCCACCATTTTAAAGCATACCCCATACCATTCTCTGACCAGTACAATTTCCCCTTTTTGGCCATTTAATATTTAATTTATTCTCAAACCATGTCGTATATAAAAATTTCACAATGTTGCCTGTAAAGATGGTAGAGGAAACTACACACCAAAACCACAAAATTATATCAAATTTCACGAAGATCAATTTACCGGTTCCCATGCAGTTACACGTGACTAGACAGACACATAAGGAGAAGATTCAGAGACGCTGTTTTTAGTGTAGATCAAAGATGTAACCCTAATATCCATTACGAATTTGCCTACATCTTATGAAATGAAATAAATGCAATTATTAGCCTACATTTACCCCTACGGATGATGTAGTGGTATCGAAATACAGCCTACCGGGCATATTAATATAAATATGTACAAAATGCTTTGAAATTGTATAGTTTTGAATCAGCTGTATCGAATGGTTCTGTTATTTGCTTATAATTTAAAATACTTTACTTTATTTAGTCCTTCCCTCTTCTATCTACTTCTTTACAGCAGGTGTCGAGGGTTTTTGTGATTTCACTTGATCACACTCAGACACACACCACAGTCGGTAGGACTCCTCTGGACGAGGGATCGGCCCGTCGCAGAGACCTCTACCTGACAACACAAACACTCCCAACGGACAAACATCCATGCTCCGGTGGGATTCGAACCCACGATCGCAGCAAGCGCTCGGCCGCAGACCTTACGCCTTAGACCGCGCGGCCACTGGGATCGGCGCATAATTTGAAATACACCAGTGATACCTGCAAATTTTAAGATAATTTGTTATTCCTTACATGGGGATAATTATAGAGATATGCAACCGTAAATACGTATATAGATAAACTTTCACAGCAAATGAACCTGCCATGAAACATTATATCTGGCATGTCTATTTATAGAAACGCGCACTCATTTCTTTCGCGAAGACCTGGGCGCATGCCAACTCGTAGTTGTAATGACGCATGTAACATAATCCCTTTCTTCGTTCATAATTGGAATCCATCAGCATTAACATTAAGAACTCTGCATATACCCACATAGCGTACGCCTATTTACAGTACATTATGCTTAACGACAGTCACGTTAAAGGGAAGTGTTTCCCTCAACACCATTAATCGGTTGGCCTTTGTAACGGAGACGCAGTGTTTCCTTTGACGTGGAAATTTAATGTTCAAACATTGTTCAGGAGAATTTCACACTTCAAAAGCATGAGTAAATTACCGTGGTAGATCGCTATGTGCTTAAGTTGACGCTCCTGTTGAACCCTCAGTCACCGAACTGCATTATGCGCAGTACAGTATAGCATGTATTGTGTTCTAACACGCAATAAGCATTACACACGTATGGTGTTTGCTCCTCTCGGATGTTGAGCTGTGGAAGCCTAAAATTTCGCAGCATAACACGTCAACAAGTTTATGGTAACACAAAAGAAAACTTACTTTTCAAATTAATTTGCTGATTACAATCACAACGAAAAAAAAATTTGAATCACTTCACGGTTTTGAAGAAAACTACGCTGGCAATTTTAGTCTATATTCCTTCTCACAAAGCGAAAAAGGTAGGCTTGTGAGATCACCAGCCTGTGTGTCCACCCCAAATTTCGAAACAGCTGACAAGTTTGAGGCAATTTGTATTAACACTTAGATTTTAATTTCCTTAAAACAGTAAAACAACATGGCGGATGTGTAAATTTGTGAGACGGAAGCAACACTAGCGCCACGTTCTTCAGCGCTCTGAAATAATGCAGGTAATATATTATGGAGTAATAGAAATCTTTGTGCATTACCCAGCAATAGGATAATAACTTGCAATAAGTTTATTTAACATTTGGTCTTATGTTGATAACAAATGCATCACTGAAGTAGTGTCGGTGAAATTTTGTACAGAGATAAGACCAAAACTATACACGACATGCAACATATTGAGGACACATCCGATAAATCAGTCCTTTAAGTAGTTAAGTTCTTTGCAATAAGCAGGCATCAACTAAGAATGGTAGTTGCATTCCTCATAGGACATGCTCCTGTGAAGAAGTGCCTGAATATTACGGGCCTCTTGCATGGTAATCCAAACTGCAGATTACGCAGTACGGAGACTCAAACAGTGCTTCACAGTATTTGCTGCTGCGACGTGTTGGCTCATCAGCGCTATGACTTCCTTGAGAAGGTATTGGCTGAACCAGAAGATATAAGCACGGCTACATTAAAAGACCTGACTCTCTTCATAAGAGACACGTGTCTCTTCACAACTTGCACTGAACAGAGTACTCAGGGCTGCACAATCAGCCTAAGGCTGCGGTGCACCGGAGCATTAGCCAACGCGCCCTTTGGAGTAAGAAGAAGAAGAAGAAGAAGAAGAAGAAGAAGAAGAAGAAGAAGAAAAAGAAGAAGAAGAAGAAGAAAAAGAAAAGAAAAAGAAAAAGAAAAGGAAAAGGAAAAGAGAAAGAAAAAGAAGTTCTTCGAAAAATAAATATTAAACAAAAATAATACAACTGTCATAAATCGGTTCAGTAAGAATGTAAGTTCCAAACTGCCCATCCCGTTGTGCACGCGTGCTACTACTTTCAATTCAATCCAATCCAATTCCATTCAAAAACAGAAATGAAGAAAGTAAGCTTTGTGAGTTCTTCACGCAAATGCTTGTTCACATAAGGTTAAAACCCGCATCTTGCCTTTAGTGTTGGACAACATGGAGGGTAAAGGTTACGCATTATATGAGAATGTGAGACTGAACTCTTACGTAATTTAACGTCGTCAGTACAGTCATCTCCCCCAAGGCTCGTCGCAATTGGTTCCAAAAACGGTGACGTTAACCGATACGGCGTAACTCGAGACACATTTTCCCACAAACCTAACACTAAAATGGAGAGAGTGGTTCCAGACAATCTATGTTGACCGAGGAAGATACACGGGGAGAAAATTTACAAAAAATGTGGAACACAGCAAACAAATAACAATTTAAAGAGGCCGTACTTCCTCTTGAACTGAAAATGTGTCACCTGTGTCACCATCTCCGATGCCCAACAATGCAAGTGTCAGTGCATGTGTCCCTGACGATGACTTGATGAAATCAAGGGCTGAGGCCTGCCGAAACAGACCACTTCCTCTCTTTAATACTTCCTCATAGCAAGCACATATTATTCGGGTAATCAAATCGAGAAGAATAAGCCAGGCAGGGCATGTAGCACATATGGGGGAAAACAGAGGTGCATACAATTTTGGTGGGGAGACCTGAGGGAAGGCGACCACTTGAGAGACCCAGGCGTACATGGGAGGATAATATTAAAATGGATATTCAATACGTGGAATGGGTGGGCATGGACTGGATTGAGCTAGCTCAGGATAGGGACAAGTGGCGAGCTCTTGTGAATGCGGTAATGAACCCCCGGGTTCCATAAAATGCGGGGAATTTCTGTTAGCTTCTCAACAAGGTCTCTGCTCCATGGAGTTAGTTAGAAAGCAAGCAACACCATAATTCCTTGTCTAGGTGTTGCTGTTCGCAGCTCCTTCGAATCGACGCCCTCAAACACCCTGATGCCAGATTCAGTGAGTCCAAATCACTCAGTCAAATTCAAACCCGTCACCGTCCTCTCCTTCGGCCCAGGCTCAGCTTCCGCAGTTTCTTCAACGGCGCTTTGCTTGCGAATTTACGGGAGCTCCTGCTCGCGTGAGTTCAGCAACTCGAAAACACCTTCCGCACCTTTTAGAGTACGAATCTGCACGGCTGGCTTAATGTACGTAGGTCTAGGGACAGATGTGAATGCGGAACAACGTTAAGTCGCGGGATTACTGTATTTAAAATTTCTTAGCATGAGGTATTTATGTTCTTAGGTCTTATATAGAAAACAGAGTATATCAAAACATCTGCACGTGTTGCAAGGCTTCGCACTCTCACTGTAAAGAACACTGTAAAGAATTCTGTCAAAAACAACTTATTTTACAAACTAAGTTGTGGGCATTTTTTATGCTATGATGTCAGTAACCAATGGATTTTTATCGCATGTCTATGCCGATTAACTAACTCCACGCAGCAGAGTCCTTCTTGAAAAGCTAACAATTCCTCAGCTAGTCAAGAAATTCCCCACATTATATGCAACCCCAAAGTTCATTAACATGTACACAACAGCTCACCACTTTTTTTTTACATTATTTATTCCGTGCATTTTGATTGACTTAAACTGTTAATTGATGACACCAACAAATGCACCTTTGAGATATACAAATGAAATCTTTTATCGCTGCTACATGTTTCGGCGTCACTTATGCCATCTTCAGGGCGCTCTAAACCAAGATTCAAACCCTTACTAAAAAACAGATTAAAAAGTAATTCACATTATATTACAGTATTCTTGCAGCTAATATAAAACACGTCGGTTTCACAAACTGTGATCAAAACAGTATTTTAAACGTACATTAAAACAATAATATTTATTAAGGCGTCTTCATTAAATGTGGTAAAAAGCTGTAAGCTATTATTATGTAGTTTTTCTTTGTACAAAACCATCTCATTTACCTTCGATCCCTTATGGATCTTGTCCCTGTATGATACGCAGCGAGTTCATACAGGGCCAAGATCCATAACGAATCGAAAATACAGTAGATATTTCTATACAAAGAAAAGCTACAAAGTAATGACATATTACTTTTTACCGCATTTAATGAAAACACCTTAATAAATATTACTTTTTATTGTTTTAATACATCATACTTTTAAAAATACAGTTTTAATCACAGTTTGTGACACCCACATGGTTAATATTAGCTGTAAGAATAGTGCAATATAATGTGAATTACTTTTGTAATCTATTATATTTTCATCAGTTTTAAATCTTTGTGTAAAGCTCCCTGAGGATGGCGTGACGCCGAAAAAAGTATCAGCGATATGATATTTCATTTGTACATATCAAAGGTGCATTTGTTGATGTCATGAATGAACAATTCGGAACGCCACTTGTCCGTATTCTGAGACAAATTAATTAAGTTCTTGCGTTCCTAACTGCTTTCTGAAAGGCCCATTTTAATATTATCATCATATCTACGCTTAGGTCATTATTCTTGATTTCAGTAGCCCGCTAACATTTGGTGAGGCGTACAAAATAGAAGCTCCCCGCTGCGCAAATTCCTCAAGCTTCCTGTCACCTCCTCCCCCTCAGGCCCAAATATCTTCCTCAGCACCCTGTTCTAAAACACTCGCAGCCTCTGTTCGTACCCCAGCATGTGAAACAAAGTTCCACACACGTGCCAAACAACAGGCACATTACAGTTACGTGTACTTTATCTTTTCAGACAGCAAAAGGAAAGCCGAAAGGTTCTATACTGAATGGCAGAGTTAAATCTGCCATTAATTTCTTCATGAATGCAATTTTAACTAGTTAGCTCTGTTTCCTATTATTTTATATCTGCCGCAGATTCAAAGAATTCATTACCTACCTTTGTGTCGAGATTTTGTCTTGCATTCTGCTCACCATATATATGAAAATATATTTAGCTTTATCTGAGTTTATTTCTACACGAATCTAATTACTAGTAGCGAATAAAGCTTCTATGTTTTCATTTATAGTACGTCAAGTCACATACGGGGTGTAGGTTAGGGCCGTCATCTTCCTTTTTTTACTTTCCGGCTCCTGGCTAGAAGTGTATCAGAAAGATGATGATGCCGGCCACATCAATACACACTTTCTTGATTTTCTTCTGTACAAAACAAATTCTGAGACTGCTTTCAGATCACAGTTTCCTACTGCATATTTATTATTAGCGTTGACGAGAAGAGGGGGAGGGAAGGTGATACAAATTACCGGGTCCCGGCAGTCCGGAAAAGGACCCGGGGCCCGATTTTTGCATATGGTTTTGTCCTTTTTCGGTAGCATCATTATTTGTCGATTGTACAAATTAACCCTTTCAGACCAAGCCCAAGTCATTCTGCACCCGAGTGTCTTTCCAGCAGGGCTGTGGAGTCGGGGTCAGAGTCGGAGTCGGTAAAAATGTACCGACTCCCACTCCGACTTCAATCTGAAATCTTACCTAGATACTCCAACTCCAGAGCCCTGATAGCTACAGTAACCATTAGACTTATACTTAAATACAGGTTATAAGTCAAAAAAGTAGCCTGATGATTCACGTGGTGGCGATGAAATGTCTTATAGGTTTACCGTTATTAATACATATTGAGCTTTTATGAAGGAGTCGGAGTCGGAGTTTTAAAAATCGAGGAGTCGGAGTCGGAGGTTTTGTGTACCGAACCCACAGCCCTGCTTTCCGGTTTAGTGTGAAGATTTTTAGCCGGTCCCCCTTCCGGTGGGGGCCCGAAAGCCTTCTCGGCGGCCCTGGTTACTATACAGCCTATCCGATTTCCATTCATTAACACTAAATTCCTTACTTTAAGGCCAGCACGTCACCCTCTCAGTACCAACATACTTTACCATTAATCACACACCCGGATTTCCGCAGCCATTGTGTCATACCACTAACAAACATCATTCTAAAGTCGTCACTTTCATCATTTTCTTATCACAAGGACAAGCGGACGAAGTCTAGAAACCTTCTAATGGGGCAATGCTCTTTCTTCCATGACCGTCATTTTCATCTACTCTTCACGCTTCACGCTTCACGCTTCTACAAATCTTACTTCAGCTACAAAAGTTACAGGCCATGTGTCTCAAACACGCAGCCCGCCATTCAATTTTATGCGGCTCGAGCACTGATATTTTAAATACAGAATGCGACCCGTTACACAACTGAATGACTTGACTGCTTATTTATTTTCTTGTAATTTTGTTTAATTTTATCCAAAAAAGGAGATTTATTAAGCGCTTTAAATTTATCTAGTTTTAAACTACTGTAGAATGCGTTCCTACAAGCTTCTAGATTTTTCAGAAGAGTACGCTCAGGGCAAAGCATTAAAACGGATCATTTCATTGGCATCAGAGAGCAAGCAAATATGTTTCTTTAAGTACCCATACCTGTCTGATGCTCTTGCATTCAAGTTCATGCGTAGGGGAATGTTTCTTCCTCAACCGCGAATTTAAATGCGGCTTCTTCTAACGGCGGCTGAGGAAATGGTCGTAGTGCTCAGGACTAATTTGTGGATCTTGCAGCAGGTTTGGCGCTGTACAATATATAGCATGTATTTCAATTTTACAGCTTCTGTGCCTAAAATGAATAAGGGAAAATTAGAGGCCAACAAACGTATATCTCAAGAAAAGTGGGAAGACAATTATATTTTAGGGCACTGCGTGATAATTCTTTACCTCATTCACAGTAAGGAGGTGTAAGCTACAAAAGAATACAATTTGCACCTCAGTTACAAAACTCTGCGTAAGCACAAATTTGGTGTTCTTAAGAGGATGCTAAGAAAAGAAACAGTTTCAAAGCCTAACTATGAATTGCAGCGACATCAGAAAATACTGCAACTGGAAAAAAAGCTGCGGTTGAAGCAAGTTTTATTATAGGCAATAATAAGTACTCACTAAGAAATCAAAACCATTTACTGGTGGTGGGTACGTGAAGGAGTGCCTGATGAAGGCAGCGGATATACTCCGTCCCAAGACAAAAAGCAGCTTTTTAAAAGCATCAGTCTCTCTGAAAATAGGGTGGTCGGAAATGCGACTGACTTCGCATGAGCCATACAGCGCCAACTGAAACGTGTAAATACGTTGTGGCGCAGTCACTTGCAACTGTCCAGAGAAAAGATGCCGATCCCAGTGGCCGCGAGGTTTAAGGCGTAGGTCTGCGGCCACTCGCTTACTGGATTGCGCGTGCGAATCCCGCCGGGGCATGAATGTTTGTCTTGTGAGTGTTGTGTGCTGTCAGGTAGAGGTCTTTGCAACGGGCCGATCCTTCGTCCGGAGGAGTCCTACTGTGTGTGTGTGTGTGTGTGTGTGTGTGTGTGTCACTGAGTGTGATCATGTGCAAAAGTCACCATCTTACACCTACAATGAATAGCTAGAAGAGGCCAAACTAAAGAAAAAGGAGCACAGACGTTATATATATTGCAGAGCTTGCTGCTTGTATTCTGAGCATTGATGACGGCTCTCCTTTAGTGCAGGAGCTTTCAGAACTGGTCCCTATGGAAGAACATACAGGTGCCTAAACAATTTATTTTTCAATTGTTAATTATTTTAAACAGAATTAAGCTTCTGTGGGAAAAACTTTTGGGTTAGTTGGGACGGGGCTCTGGCTATGATAAGCAAAAATATTGGCGTTGCAGCAAAATTAAAAAACAAAGCAAAACGGAAGAATTTAAAGCAACCGCTCTTTCTCTTAGTCTCTACTGTATTTTGCACCATGAACTGATACGTTGCGTATGACCATGCATTAATGGAGACAAAGCACACATCATTTTGAAGGAAATGAAATTTCGAAGTACAACAACAACAACAACAACAACTCAATGGAATAAAGATCTTCTTGAGAAGCTGACAGTTTCTCAGCTAGTCAAATAGTTCGCCTATTTTATGGAACCCGGAGGTTCATTATCGCATTCACAAGAGCCTGCCACCTGTACGTATCCTGAGCCAGCTCAATCGAGTCCATGCCCCCATTCCTCGTCTTGAAGATCCCTTTTAATATTATCCTCTCATCTACGCCTGGGCCTCCCAAGTAGTCGCCTTCCCTCAGGTCTCCCTACCAAAATCCTGTATGCACCCCCTTTTTCCCCATACGTGCTACATGCCCCGCCCATAATAATAATAACAATAATAATAATATGTATTCTTAATATTGTGTTCATTTTGAACAAGACAGTTAACACCCTACTTTAAAAATAATGAGCGGCCCGCCACAGTCTTTTCATTCTTGAACCGGCCCGCCTTCGATTGGAGTTTGAAGTCGCTGTTATAAGCCACAGCGTCGAATAAGCTGGGAAGACGACCACAGAACTTAATTAGGATCTCTAAGGCCGTTAACTAGAGGGCATTTCACTGAAGAAGCCATTCACGACGACAGGCACTAGCACAAACTGATAACAAACCCAATTAACGATATGATACCCAATTGGTTGTAGCTAAAATCGCCAGTGAAAGCTATGTGACCTATCAGGCCATCATGAGTGTATACTGCTCTTGGTTCAAAAGTCGCACGTAGCGTACAAGCTCGTGTGATGAGACATCATTCAGAATTATGGAGTCTCGCGGCGGAGGCAGGGGAGGGCGAGTGGTGCGGCCGCCCAGAGCGGCACAGTCCATGAGGCAGCAAGTGGACAGCAAAATGAATACTTTGAATGAGAATTTTTAAGAGATCTGCGCTCTTCTGAGTTATAACGCAACGTCGAGTGGTAATCCTTTACAGACGTTTCGGGACAACGTATCGGTCCCATCTTCAAGGGCCAAGAAGTCCAACTTCTTGGCCCTTGAAGATGGCACAGATACGTTGTCCCGAAACGTCGGTAAATATTACCACTCGACGCTGCGTTAGAACCCAGAAGAGCGCAGATCTCATCAGAATCGCGGCGGAAGCCTGAAATCCCGGAAAATTTTGATCTTCTGCTTTTAATTATTCTAAAATATTGAGCAAAATAACAGGAAACTCCCTAAATAACTGCGATTTTTTAAAGTCGGCCATCTCATTACTCGCTCTGGGGCCGAAGAACCTAGCTACGCCACTGATGGTGTCAGCTTCAATGGGCAGTTTGACTGGCATATTTCTGATCATTTCCCCATAACAGATTTATCTACATTGTATTACTCTTTAGCGTTAGGGTAACTAAATAAATGGAGTGAGACGAGAGACATGTACCATGCATGTGAGAAATAAGACATGTATAAAGGTAAAGCTATCCCATTACAGGCCTGGGCATGCCCTGAGGGTTCCACAGGAGGCTGGGGTTCCAAGATTTCAAGACAATCGGCACATGAAGGTGGTAAGGTTGTCAGCCCTACGCACCGGCCGCCTTTACCCCCAGGATATACTCCTGGTATTCATTTCTGTTAGAGGCCGGAAGGATTATGCCAATGAAAAATTCCAATGACACGATCGGGAATCAACCAACTGCGCCACCGCGTGCCCCCAATAAGAAATTCATGCCAAATATTATTTACATAACTTAAAAAGAAATGAACGTTTGAAAGATCTAAGATCAGACTGGAGTACGGCATTAACATCGGCCTTGAAGAACAAAGGCATCATTGTAAACCGCACTAAACTAAATCGAAGAGGGATGGTGAATGCAAGGCATCTGAATTCACGTTACAGCATTAATCTATTAAAGCAAGAACTTGTCCAAAAAATTACCAATATATAAAACGACATTTCATTCGGTACCATAAAGTTACTTATCAAGGGTTTCATTCAGCGTTCATTTAACAGCGCTCAGGCTAGACTGTCGAATAGCATATGTCTAACGAATAATAAATTCGAAAGGATTCAGAAGGAAACGATTATGGTCTAATTTACAACTTCGGGAAGGGCTGCTAAGTCCGTAGTTGCCTGACGGAACTGAGATAAACCACAAAGCCCTTTAGTAGTGTCTATTTTACGGCCGAAATTCGAAACGGTAACTACCGAATACACGTCCGATACGGCTTGGGCCAGCTGGCTCTGTGTCAGTCAGACAGGAGTGCGTCTGGAAGTCGGTGGGCGGAAGTGGGCACAGCAAAGGGGGTAAATATCACATAAAGAGTGACAAAAATTGTCAGCACTTACATGGGGCTGCTTTAAAAGCATTTTTAAATAAACGTTTGGCCCATCCTAGTGGCCGCGCCGTCTAAGGAGTAGGTCTGCGGCCGAGCGCCTGCTGGGATCGTGGGTTCGAATCCCACCGGGGGAATGGATGTTTTCTCTTGTGAGTGTTTGTGTTGTCGGGCAGAGGTCTCTGCAACGGGCCGATCCCTCGTCCAGAGGAGTCCTACCGACTGTGGTGTGTTTTGAGTGTGATCAAGTGCAAATAAACAACCTCGACACCTAATGTGAGTAGGTAGAAGGGGTAAGGTCTACGAAACGAAACGAAACAAACATTTGTGACATACAAACAGTGAATCCTACTGGCTTTACTACATGTCTACGAACGTGTATTTACGTGTGAAGTTAATCAGCACTGTTGTCATTTCAGATGGGCACATGTAACAGTAAATCCTCTAACAGAAAACTCCACAGATCTGTAAATCACTTAGTATATCAAGGTACTTACTATCCCATCAACCAACCTGACAAACTAGGAAGAATGTAAGAATTGAAACACAAGAGTCAGTATCTTATCTGGCTTCGAACAGAGTGCCACAATTGATATACATTTCCACAGTGCTACCTTATGACTAAGTCTATAGGGAACAGTCCTGCTTCAGAAGGTAACAATCAGCTGCTCAAAAAGTTACCTACCTTTTAGGGAATTCGAAGATTCATTGTAGTATTCACAACAGCTCCCAACAACTGGTCCCTATCCTGAGCCAAATAAATCCATTTGCAAGTCCCCAACCTATTTACTTAATGTAATTTTAATATTATCCGCCAAACTGATCCTAATTCTTCCAAATGTTCACTCGTTTTCATGTTATGCGACCAAAAATCTAACTGAATTTCTAGTGTCTTCCAAGCGTGCTACATGCCCTGCCGATCTCACCTTCGTTGATCTGATCTTAGTATGTCTGGTAAGGAGTAAAAATAATTAGACTTCCCATCATACAATGACTCCAGCCCCAGCTACTTCCTCTGCCTTGGGTACCTATGTCCCCCTCAGCACCCGGTTCTCAAACACCGTCTGTGTGACGTCTCATCACAGTGTACGTGACACTGCGGTAAAAGTTACATTTACTTTTATATTTTTATTTTTACATTTTTGGATAAGGAAGAGGAAGACAAAATATTCTGACCCGAATGTTAGCAAGCAATTCCTGAAATTCATCTTCCCTTATTTTCCTCGTGAAAGCAATTCTGATATCAAATTAGGGTCCCCTGGCATACGACGTGTGACTTGCTAGACTGATGTAGACCGGCATCCCAGCAGGCTTATTCTGAATACTCACTGCTGCGAGAAAATCAAACCTCAGAATTTTTAATGTCTTCCTCCCCCCCCCCCCCCCCTCAAAAAATTATACTCGAATTCAAGGACATGAGAATTAATCTGAGCATATTTTAGAAACCTATGAAACAAAGCAGACGCATTGTGGGTCGCAACCTATTTGTAAGGCTACTTCAGCATTAAGAAGAAAGTTAAAAGTTGTGCTATCAGCAGCCTACGTGATAACAGCGGATCACAGGAGGCCAGTTGTTCAACTATGGTCCAGCAACGCGTTTTTAACACACATGACATTCGTCTGACCCCGTGTCCCCGTAACAGTGTTTACACCAATTAATCAGCTTTTATAACATTTCAATCAAAGGGCAAGGAATGAAAGCGTAAGTCACGCGATAACCCGTAATGTCTTACAAACACGAATGCAATGAACTCTCAGGAAATGACACGAGCCATTACGGACAGGAAAATTTTCAACCAGTACACGAGGTCTGACAGCTTCATGGCGGTGACTATGTAAAATTGAGAAGATAGCTCAGTCAATACAGTACCTGCGATAAGAAATGTACTACAGGGAAATCGGTGTCCAGCCACTTACCTCAGTCTAGTGCCGATACTGCGTGTTCAGCTATAACAACATGCATCATAAGTCTTAATCAAACACATCTGACGCCATGGTAGTTCAGTTGGTAGTTACCAACGCATCTGAGTACCCTGCTACCTCCAAACACACACATAAAGGAGCACGGCGATCTGGAAAGGCTACATCCCCCCCCCCCCGGCCAATTGCTGTTCTGAACCAGTCAACCTTTTTTCCACGAAAGTTGTTTTGAACATTATTACATAGCCGCGCTTTCCAGTTTTCGACAGTCAGAGATGACGGCCGCGCGTACTAATAGGCCACGCGACACCTGCTTCTAGCTCCTGCACTGGCGTACTGTGACAGAGCTTGCGAAAATCTGCAGCTTGTACCCAAACGATACTGTTACAGAATGTAAAATAGTATCTTGACGCTGTGAAATATGTTCTTTAACCCTTGCGTTGGTGGCAACAACTAATACGCAATTGGAGATACGCGCTTGCAATTTTACCATGAGAAGACAAGTCACAAACATGCCTGCGGATTATACCGCATGAAATACTATTTGTATGTTACCAATAGAAAAAACATGGCGACGATTCTAAATCAGAGGTTATGCCCGACAAATTTAGTGTACTTATAATCTGTATGTAAGTAAGCAGTCAAAATATAAATACACTTAGCAACGGTAACACTACGGGTACATATGCAGAACTTGAAGTCTCTGCAATGGAAGAATAGGCTTTGGTTTCTGCCAGTACCTCGCTGTTGTAACACCAAACAATTTCGACCCAGAAGTTGTGCACCAGATACGACCAACACACTAACTAATATGGCGTCCTGTGCGAACAGGAAGCTAGGAGCACCTAGCTTGTAAAAATCCTAAACAGAGAAATATCTTACGACGGCAGAGCAACATAAATTGCTCACTGAATATTTACTCCTCGTTTGATAACAGTGTTACAGACTACACTGCCATAATGCCCACCGCAACTCTTGTCAGCCACAGTCTCGGTGCCACAGATTGTGCACTCCCAATGCCAGCCTCGGCAAGTACTCGTGACTGGCGAATTAAGGATTAAATTATCTTACAGCGTCGCACATTTCCGTGCACTTCGTATTCAATTACAAAAAACTGAAACCAACTAAATACACTGTTCTAAGGAGAAACCCCAAATTTTTTTAACCCATCGCCTACAAGTTTCGGGCATTCTGGGCCATTATCACGCAGCTTCAATAGTGCGATGAGAAGTGTATAAATATTTAATGATGTGTAAACCAACAGATCATTTAGGCATACAAAAATGTAAAAAAACTCAGTAGTTTGTGTTAAAATATCTGTTTATCTACGCCCTCTACAATAACATTAAATTTATTTTAAAATTAATACTTCTATTGTGGGATTCGGGATAGTGCAGTCGGTATAGCGACTCGCTATGGGCTGGACGGTCCGGGGATCGAATCCCGGTAGGGGCGAAATTCTCCGCATCCCTCCAGAACGACCCTGCCCCCGTCCCCAGCCTCCTGCACAAGGGGTACCGGGTCTTTGCCGGGAGTAAAGCGACCGGAACGTGATGGTAACTCCCAACCCCTTCTAGTGCCGAGGCTAACGAAAAGGTAGAGCTATACCTCTACCCTCCCTCGGGTTTCAGGCCTGCATACGGACCCTTTACCTTTCTCCTGTGGAGGAATGGCTGCTTTTTCTAAAATGACTTTCTAGTGACTACCTTGTTACACTTGTAACAACTCGTATAACGCAGGACATAAACGCCTATCGCAAATTTTTAAGTGACATATACAGTCCTGAATAAGTGTTGTGTGTTCAGATGTCAAGTTATAATATTTAAAATAATTTGTATCCTACGAGAAGTCTGCAATATGTGCAGTCTGGCCCCGAGTGCAAGTAGTTGGATGTACAGAAGCAGCCGAAACCAGTACGAGACTGATTACAGACAATTAGGGGTTTCTCCCTAAAAACAGTTTATTGGGTTCGTTTATAATTTTTGTAATTTGAGGATTAAGGATTTAATATCCGGTTACTTTCCATAATAAAACAGGGGCTTCTGAAAAAGATATTTTAAATAACCATTATTCAAGGTTAAGCAGTCCAAAAAGAATCTGGACAACCTGACCCTAGAAAATGGGACCAATAGGCTGTCCCGAAAAGTCGGTAACTAGCTAAACATCTAGGCTGCGCAATATCCCAGAAGAGCGAAATTCCCAATGCTATATAAACTTAACACGTGACAAGAGTCTTTTAATAACAATGTTTCCATGGACTTGTTAGATACCTTTATAACATAACTGGAAGCGTAAACAAAGTTTCGCTTTCTTCTGACCCGGTCGTATGGATTGCGTGTACCGTCTGTTGGAATGTAAGAAAGAGAAAGCAAATGTTTGGGTTGTGAATTTTCTGATGCAATTCATTCAGAACTGCAACGTAAACACGACAAAGCATTTAGCATTCGTGTGTACACATCCCAGTACTATGCCATTTACAACTTACGCGTGTTTTTTTCTGTCTGTTTTACGACGCTATATTATGTGCTGACTACAGTCTGAAGCCTCAAATTAAAAACTGGTATTTAAAAATCAATTTCCTGCCTTGCAGAAAACACTGTATCCATGAAGATTACTGACCTCTTTGACGTAAGGCATTGTAGTTTGCCAGGAACCTGCTGCCTCCATCTTCAAGGTGGAATCTGGGGAAGCAGTTTCCTCCTAAACGATCAACTCTTTCTACCACACTACACCGCGCCATATGTCAAGAGGCAGAATTCTTCATAGCCAGAGATCTGTCAACCGCAAACACCACATACCGCATCTCCATTACCAAAACAAACCAACGCAAACATTATTCAGGGAAATAATCGCTGTTGATCGTGAAAATAAAGCGAAACACACAAATGCACTCTGTAGGAAAGACGATGTTTACGTATTAAAGGAACTGGTATATAGGATTACCACTGCCCTTTAAAGTTATACATTTTCTAACTCGAGTCTTTGACAGCAGTACAACCGGCAGTTCATACGTGCTAGCTGATGTGGGAAACTTCCAAAAATTTGCTAACAAAGTGACAATCAAACACACAATCATTTACCAGCGAGCTCTTTACTTAGTACAACAAAGTCAGAATTAACCGAATACCTTCAATCTGTAAACTGCTTCGACAACCCACTAATAAACAGCTAGAAAACTGTCAGTCACTTCTAACTGTGACGGAAAAGTCATGTCAACAAAGTGATAAACGCCAGCTGGTGTCAAAAATTTCTATTTTAGGCAGAAACGCAGTATGAGTTGATTACTCTATTACTCGTGGTTTATTTAACAATGCATTCACCGCTTGTATACTGTCTAATGGTAAGAAGATTTAGTGGCAAAACGGTCATGGCGTATGGTGATATACTAACCGGCATTTCTCTGACGGAACTGAGGAATAAAATGAAAAACAAACGTCATGACAACCCGGTCTTAGGCCGAGACTTACAACTCACGCCTACGCGTACCCTGAACGATACTACAACAGACCAAGCAGGCTTAATCGGCACAGCATCTGACTTTTATTGGGAAATCCCCTGCTAGAATCCTGTTCGTCAGACTGACCATCCTGATCAGGTGTTTCGCGATTTTATTCAACCAAAACTCTTGAATATTACCTTGAAACAGGTGGGCGGGGATAGCGTAGTCGGTATATAGATTCCCTACGGGCTGGACGGTCCGGGGATCGACTCCCGGTGGAGGCGAGATTTTCCGCACCTGTCCAGACCGGCCCTGGGGCCCACCCAGCCTCCTGTACAATGGGTACCGGGTCTTTCCCGGGCGTAAAGCGGCCGGGGCGTGGAGATAGCCATCCCACACCTTCTAGCGCCGAGGTTAAAGAAAGAGTAGTTATATCTCTACTACCCCTTTCTCGTTACGGCCTGTATAGCGATCCTGTTACCTTTTTTACTTTGAAATAGGTCACGACCGCTTCCCTCTATGCAGTTTGGATTTATTATCCATTAATAATAAACTCATTCGTCCTCATAGTATCTCAGCATTTGACAGCACCTTTAAGTTAACAATAAAGTACTGACAGCACCTCAACAGTAGCGTGGGGTTTCTTCATGTAACAATCAAAACAATCGTAAAATTTTGAAATCCGTGTTTTCAAAGAGTCAAAATTAAGACTGGACAGCAGACTCACTGGTCATAGGTTGCACGACAAGTTCATGCACTCTACACTCTCTGTAGGGGGCAAGGAGCGGCTCAAGATACCAGCTTGTGTCAAGGGTCATCTGAGACACCCGGTATAAAAGCTGCCGTCTTACCCGTCAGTTTGTGCACTGCAGCGACCACCATGAGGACAGCACTGCTGCTCGTGTTTCTGGCCACAGGGGCCCTAGCATATCCAGGCACGAGTCCCAGTCAAGAGACAAGAATCATCGGTAAGTCCTTGTTTCAGCGCTCTAAATGCCCTGTATATTCTACAGGCTCCTTCTACAGATATCTGACTTGACATTTGAAAATTACTAGTACAGCATTCGATATAGCCTGTCAGTTAAATTATAAAAATTTAGGGAAACGTATTATCCATCTTCAGGATAAAAGGCTAAGTTCTAAGGATTACTCTACTCTGAAGACGAAAGTGGTGTGTTTCTACCTAATGTTTGTATCAACTACCAAAAATCACCTGCTTAATTACTTAACATCTAAAGAAACCGGTATATAGCCTCGAATGAATTGTCCTTTCTTGGTATCACAAGGTGGAAAGTCAAACATGCAACTTTGAGAAGCTTATGAAGTACAGGCTATTCAAAATTGCTGCAGATTAATGTAAATCTTCTTCTAACAAAGAGGTCCTAGTATCGTAATTGTTACCTTCAAATAGTAAGTACCAGGGATTGTAGCTATAGTATTTGACTTGGGAAATCCCGTTCTGATCAAAATACATAGAAGTAAGGGTAGTGGTCGCCAATCACAACAGATCTTTACATGTTGCAGTACGCTGCAATATAGCTTTACAACATAAAAGAACAGGATAGGCAACGTACGTATAAACGGAACACTGAAGCGCGTTCGCGTAACCACTATTTCCGTGCAAAAGCAAGAAGTATTACACATTGAGTCTTTGTTTGTAGCTTTAGTCATAGAGCATTTAATGCGCATGCGCCGTAATATATTGTCATCTGTGGCCTGTCTTGCTCCACCATATCTTTCTACATTATCTCACAGACGACACGATTGCAGGAAAAAAGTTACTCAACATAAAATGTGTTTTTTGATCTTCTCTACAAGTCTGGCTGAAACACTTCTCACTCTAAGAAGAACTGAGCGAGATATTATCATAAATGTACATAGGTCTTCATGTAAAGTGTCCGTTATTCTTCTTAGATTTTAATTAAACTTGAATTTTCTCGAAAGATTTTCGAAAAATCCTCAAATATCAAATTCCATGAAAATCCGTCCAGTGGGAGCCGAGTTGTTCTATGCGGACAGACGGACGGACAGATAGACAGGCAGGCAGACAAACATTACGACGTTAGTAGTCGATTTTCGAAATTTTGCAAACGCGCGTGAAGACTGTTGTGATTGACGGCTTATTTCTCTATAGTTACACGCTGGACGTTCAGCTGAATAGTTACAGTAGCACACAGCAATACATTATGTTAAAATATTTATATTTCAGTTAAAATTATTCCTTAAATGAGACTGTAAAACACGGCAGTTCAAGAAGTAACCGAACTCTCTAGGACTGTGCAATCATAAATATCTCATTACTGTCTAAGCTTTGAGGTAAAAAGACACTGTACATTCATAATGTTCTTCTGGGCTATTTCAGTGTGTTGTACAGTGGGTGGGTACGAAACCCTCAATGTGTCGGTAATACCAGAGCTGGGCGGCGTTGTAACCTAGCAGTATTTAGCTTGGCCGTCATCCGGCAGTTTCTCACAATCTGTGTAACTGAGCTGCGATACAATTGACAACCCAACCCCAATTCCATCACCATACGTTTTGCACTATGAAATGCACGCACAACATTTACTTGAACCTCGCTAAGAATTAGTAAAATTTAACACAAATCTCTCTACGGGTTTCATACATACTGGCCGAAAAAAAACCCGTTGAATATTTAAGTAGCAACAATTTATTTCATATTGTCATCATACACCCCCTATTTCTTTCTTTATAAATTTATATCTTCATCCCTTTCATGTGACCTGACAATCGTAGTTGCTCTCCTACCCCTTTGCTGGCTCTTATCTGTCCTATGTTTAGAGAGTTAATTCAGAGAGGTCGTTACCCTTCAGGCAGCAAAGTTCCCAGCACAGCGCTGCCACTTGTGTCAAGTACCCACAAACCGCATGCTTTCATGGAAACGCAGTGAAAATGACACAGCACACACATAACCAACCACGAACCGTTTCCTATCACATATATATATATATATATATACATAAACATGAATATTTCTGCCATTATTACCATATCGTACTACAAAAGTAGGGAGTATAAACCTAACTAACTAACTAACTAACTCCGTGGAACAGAGGCCTTCTTGAGAAGCTAACAGTTTCTCAGCTAGTCAAGAAATTCCCCGCATTTTATGGAATCCGGAGGTTCATTACCGCATTCACAAGAGCCTGCCACCTGTCCCTATCCTGAGCCAGCTCAAACCAGTCCGTGCCCCCATCCCACTTCTTGAAGATGTATTTTAATATTATCCTCCCATCTACGCCTGGGTCTCCCAAGTGGTCGCGTATAAACCTAACGGGTTTGCTATACACCGTACACGGATTACTGGCTTTGCAATGTGGCCGGTAGTGCGTTTGAAAAATACCAGTTCTTCAGGATAAAAGGGGCAGAAGTTTCGTCCAGACTTTGGTGACATTAATCGCACTACATATTGTCACGACTCAGTAGGCACTGATCTTCACAGTCGCCGAAGCCGGACCTTCAAATCTCACATTTATGCTAAAAAAATAGCAAACACTTAACGTTGCGCGACATCCATCTTTCAGCTGACAAGCAGTTTCTGCAGCGGCAGAACGACTTCCTGCGCCTACTGGTCCGTATCGAACAACCAAATTACTATGAGGACCAGGTGACACTCGGCAATTCATATGACATCGAAGGCAACATCAAAAACTACAAGGTGAGTCATATGGAAAGGTAAACTACTATAAAAAGTGTCTCTCCAAAACTTGAAAACGAATGTAACAGAGTAACGAAGTTGTCTGGACCGAAGTTTTACTGTAGCACAAAAATATGAAGATATGATGTAGCCGGTATAGCGAATAGGCCGCGGGCTGAATAGTCCGGGGTTTGAATCCCGGTAGGGGCAAATGATTTTCCCTTCTCCAAATCGTCCAGACTGGCTCTGGTACCCACCCAGCTTCCTATTCAATTGGTACCGGGTTCCTTTCCAGGGGGGGGAGGTCGAAGCGTGAGGTTAAGCACTCCCATCTAGCGCGGAGGTTAAGAATGAGTGAGCTATAACTCTACCCCATCCCCCGTAAGCTTTCAGGGCTTGGATAGGGACCACTTTACATAAGACGTTAAATCATGTAATCCCAATATATGTCAAAGTGTATATCAGAACAAGCAAAGGCCACCAAGCCTGTCTGCGCCACTGGCTGGTCCAGACAGCAGGGCATACATAGTCTACAGCTTTACCATTCTGGCACGTTTGCTCACGTTTGTTCAATCATCTCAAAAACACTAAAACTTACATTAAAATGTAATCACACAAAACATAGGCTCCGGTTTTAGTTTTCTCTACAACTTGTATGGCCAACAGTTCTCGCGCTAACAAATACGCCTGACTTCCCCTCGATATGCAACCAGAAACGCATACAAGCGTTCGCGTAGTGTCTGTTATTGCTATCCGACAGTAACCAAACTTTAAGGGGTCGGCATATTTCAGATAAACTAACCAGAATTGAATTTCACAAAAGTTGGTTTATCGTCTCTCGAATTAACTAAAGAACATTTCATTTTGACACAACGTTTTGTTCGTGGATTCCAAACGTACGGAATTACACTATATGTTTGGCTTGTTACCAGGAAGATACATTCAGGTCTAGCCCACAAGAATACACAGAGAATGCTATAATTTCATGCGCATGTCCCTGCAGTATGGGATCTAACGTAGACAGCTGTATGTCCCTGCACTATGGGATCTAATGTAGAAAGCTGTATGTCCCTGCAGTGTGGGATGTCCCTGCACTATGGGATCTAATGTAGAAAGCTGTATGTCCCTGCAGTGTGGGATCTAATATAGAGAGCTGTATGTCCCTGCAGTGTGGGATCTAATGTAGACAGTTGTATGTCCCTCCAGTGTGGGATCTAATGTAGACAGTTGTATGTCCCTCCAGTGTGGGATCTAAAGTAGACAGCTGTATGTCCCTGCAGTATGGGATCTAATGTAAACAGCTGTATGTCCCTGCAGTATGGGATCTAATGTAAACAGCTGTATGTCCCTGCACAGTGGGATCTAATGCAGACAGCTGTATGTCCCTGCCATATGGGATCCAACGCAGAAAACTGCATATCCGTGCAATATGGGATCTAACGCAGACAACCGAATATCCATGCCGTATGGGATCCAATGTACACAGCCGTACATCCCTGCCGTATAAAACCTAATGCAGACAGCTGTATGTCTCTGCAGTGAGGGATGTAATTTAAGACAGCTGTAATTCCCTCCAGTATTGTATCTACCAAACTGAGTCTGTTTTGATTATATTTCTTACGTATTTTTTCTGCCAAACACGTTCTAAATTTGCATTAAAATTACTCCTACAGAAATTTTAAATAATCTAATTCCGGGATTTTAGCTTGGTATGAGCATCCACTGCTGATGCCAGTGGCCACGCGGTCTAAGGCGTGGGTCTGCGGCAGTTCGCTTGCTGGAATTGTGGGTTCGAATCCCGCCGGGTGCTTGGATGTCTGTGTCTTGTGAGAGGTGTGTGTTGTCAGGTACAGGTCTCTGTGACGGGCCGATCACTCGTCCAGAGAAGTCCTACCGAGTGTGGTGTGTCTGAATGTGATAGTGAAGCCTCGGTAATGAGGAGGGCCTGGCCCACTAGGGGCTGTTGCGCTACTGGGAATAAGAATCTGCATCCACTGTTTCTTCGGCGTGTAATTAGGAGAGGCGAATTCTGGGGGAAAAAACACTAAATTCGTCATGTGGTTAATAGGCACGACATTATGAAGAAGTACTGAGGAGTGAAAGTGTAACTCCACTCATTCTTCACTTCGGCAATACATGGAAATAAGTGGTGAGCTAAACCTGGGGCCGCTATACTCTTAGGGAAAAGACCTCGATACCCTGTAAATGGGAGGCTGACTGGGGCCCAAACCGATCTGGCAACTTTGAAAAAGAAAGGAACTTTATCCCTATCTGGAATTGAACAATTACTTCCCGATTGTTCAGCCAGTAGCTAGATACAAGAAACAAGACAGCTGGCGCCACACAAACCTTTCCCACTTCATCATCAACAATAAAAATCTCACTCTACGTGTAACTACATCTGTATCCAACACATTCGTTTATAATTAGTTTATATTTCTAAATATCAGTTTAGCAGGGACGAGGTATTTGACATTGCTAATACAACACGCCCTGTTTCAGCACCCTCAAGTTGTAAAGCAGTTCTTGTCAGCCTACAAGAAGGGTTTCTTGCCTCGTGGAGTGCCATACTCTCCCTACTACACCACCCAGAGCTACGAGACCAAGCTTCTGTTCGATCTGTTCTACTACGCCAATGACTACGACACTTTCTACAAGGTAATAACGCCGCTTGCCAGCTATCAGTTACTTCATGAAACAACAAAACGAAGTAACTAAGATATGGCTGTTTTTCTTCTCAGTGACACAGCACATATTAACTACAACTTTAAAGGCGAAGTAACATTAAAATTAAGAAATTA
The DNA here is from genome assembly GCA_013340265.1 of Coptotermes formosanus. Classification (NCBI taxonomy): domain Eukaryota; kingdom Metazoa; phylum Arthropoda; class Insecta; order Blattodea; family Rhinotermitidae; genus Coptotermes; species Coptotermes formosanus. Next base: position 97,996 of record BLKM01000081.1, read on the forward strand.
AATTTTTCGCATTATTAAAAACCAACGACTTGCACATACAAAGTATATATATTATCTTTACTCCTGCATGTTTCGGCGGTCGACCGCCATCTTCAGGGAGCAACATGCAAAACGTGTTTCACTTTAAAAAGTAATGAAGCCGATTTCCATATACATACGTACAATAAGACGACATAACAATACAACTGCTTATGATAATGTAGAATACACCAGCTGATTAAACGTGTGTTTAAAATTAGTAGTGTGGTAGTTACATGGTTGGCAGACCACCTAAACATTTAGTGCATAATTTATTATAACATTAATGCGCAATATATTTGTATTAATAAACAAGTTATGCCCCGTAGATATTAAAATACCGTTGGTACTGCGGAAAGTGGCACAGTGGCGTGCACGTATTTGGAATTACACTTGACAGATAGACTGCCATGGTTCATCGATGGCATACGAACATCTATAATTATCTCAATCAATAATTAAATTCGTCCTGTAAAAGTACGGTTCTTGGTAAATTTACAATCTGTCTACAACATGCATATTTGTCTACAACATGCATATCATCTAACACTAGTCAAATATTTGAACAAACCCTGTGTATTTGGTTTGGTTGTTTGGCTGTCTTTTATGATTTTGTGAGTTTCTACCTGATGATGGCCAGCGCATGCGGCCGAAACATGTTGTAGGATAAAACGAAGACCTTAAGAAACTTGTGGTAACTAAAAAATATGTATCTTATGGAATTATTCGAGTTGCTTTAAAGTGAACTGATATAAGTTAAAAGAGAAGGGTTGAATAATGACTCAGCACCTACGCTGAACTAACGTAAGATAACGAAGAAGCCAACTCATGAATGACTACAGCATAATCTGCGTGACTGCATTTCTTCAGACTGCCGTCTGGGCTCGTGACAGAATCAACGCAGGCCAGTTCCTGTACGCTTTCAGTGTTGCCACCTTCCTACGAGAGGACCTGAACGACATTGTGTTGCCACCCCCCTACGAGATCTACCCCTACCTCTTTGTAGATGCTGACGTCATTCAGAAGGCTTATGAGACTAGAATGTGGGGTGAGTGATCAAAACATTGTTTTTTTTTTTTTAGTATCTGGGAAAGAAATTTCCATTCTCTAAATTTGACTACACTGGAAATCGCAGTATATCAGGCCTGCTCAAACTTGGAGTGCGGGAAACTTCGGAAAAACTTGGCTGTATGCGGGCAATACGAAATTAAATAGGCTTACACAGGATAAAAAATAAACAAGTATATGTATAATTATACGTGTAATTTTCCCCGTGCTTTTCTATACACCATTTGCAATAAAAATACATAAACTACTGTACATAGGCAAAATGTGTAACATATGCAATTCACAACATTGGCTAGGATGTCGCTTTTTACAACACATTTTTTAAAAATGAATGTGTTAAGTAATATAGGACTTCATAAATAAACAGCTCACATCTAATGTTTTCAAAACTGCTTCGGTGTTCTATCTCGGTTTTGGTGGGTAAAGGTTTAAAAGACGTTTTCACATTTCGAATGCCTCCGCGGGCAAAATAAAGCAGCGTTGTGATCAACACGTTGCCCGCGAGGTACTGGTCTAGCGGCCGTGCTCTACGCATATTTCAAAATTAGTTCCATAAATGCAATTACAAGAACGGTGTCTACCAGAGTCGCTCAACAGTGATAATGATTTCCTACTATCTTAGCCAGTATGCCAAATAATTCGGGTGTAGAGGGGGTGATTAAAAGGACCAGTATGGAAAGTGAGTGTTACATGCGCAAACAAACATTTATAAGCTGCAGTATGAATTCATGAGGCTAGTGACGGCTCAGCACAAGACAGAGTGCGTCTTAAACTTCGCAGTTATTCTAATCAGCACAGATTATTAATGTATTTTGTAAAAACACTGATGTTATAACCTGAAATTATGTTATGTCAACAAAAACAGGAAGGCTGCATAGATTCCATGATACACGTAAAATGAATTGAGTATTTCAAAGCTACAGTTAACAGATTATCGTCGCCTTATGCATGACCTCGTCTCTAACTGTGCTGCAGAATGAACAACTACATAATCCTTAGGGGCACAGGAATTAACCCTTTAAAGACGAAGCATATCTGTTTTATATATGAGGAGCCAGTTCGTACCGCGCAGTAAACACTTTCCGTCTCAGTTATAAAAACCAATCTGTTAATGGTGTATAGGAAAGTAATCGCTGTTTGTTCCGAGACCCATACAAAACACATACATACACTGTGTAGGCAGAACGTAGAATTTGTGAATGTTAAAGCTGGTGGTACGTAAAGTTACCTCTACATTTTAAACGGTTAATGAACATTCTCCGTCTACAGCAGACCACTGTTCTGATGGCAACAGCGTCGCAAACCTTCATGAGCTTGATCTTTGTCGCTGGCTATATTATCTGCCACATATTACGAGCCCGCGCGTGACAGAACGTATTAACAAGCGGGGTTTACAGCTATGCCTTTTTTGCCTTTCAAGTGACTGCCCATACTTGCGTTTTAATAGATGGGGCGTCAACCTTTTAACACAAGCTCACACACTGAAATTCGATAAAGTATAAGACCTCAGGCAAGCACAGGCAGAGAATAAACGCTCGCATTGAAATGTATTTGCTTCATATAAGAGGCATCAACAAAGTGGAGGCCTTTACTTCAAGCGTAGGCAACACCCACCATCCCCCCCACCCTTCCCAACATGAAATTGAAGGTGGACATTGTCAAGCAACATTTCATCATTTGGTCCGTGGTAATAAACTACAAAGACTTCCACCTACATTACTAGACACAAAACGTTATTACCTTTGCGCAAAATGTCGACCGATGCCTAATTATTTGAAGCTCATTGATTACAGGGGGGCCACGGTGGCGCTACAAACCGGAAGGTCGCGGGTTCGATTCCCGATGGTGTCATTTGAATTTTTCATTGACATAATCCTTTCGGTCGCACTATGGCCTTGGGGTCGACTCAGCCTCTAACATAAATGGGTACCAGGAATATTTCCTGGGGGGGGTAAAGGCAGCGGGTGCATAGGGCTGACAACCTTACCACCTTCACGTGTCGATTGTCTAGAAATCTGGCAGCCTCAACCACCTGGAACCCTACGGGCCTGTCAAGGCCTGTAATGGGATTGCTTTTTTTATTAAAGGCAAAGCGCATGAAAGACCGCGATCTGCTACGAAACGCGAATTCTTCATACACACCTTCTTAAAGCACGCGTACCCACTACATCACGATAAAGTTATCATTCATAGCACACAGAATACGATCATCTCTAAATGGCAGCAGCCACGTTACAATCAGACAAGGTCTGATAGAAAAGAATAACATTACAACTCTTTCTGAGAAGCTTCAGTCAGAAAATACGACACAGTAACAAAATCATACACCAGCCGCTTATACTGGAGTGTCTGAACGACAACAGTGGCGTTACGACACGACAGCCTCTGAAACGTAACAACCACGTTAGTATACATCTGTATACGGCATAGGCCTACTGCAAAGTTGCAAGCACATTATACGCTCGAATGTTTATATCAACGTTTCCAACGCACATGCGTATCTTTTCTCAGTCCATTACACAACAGTGACAATAACACTACAGACATGAAACTTGTTCGACCTCACAGTACAGAAACAGTAGCATAAAGGCTGTCACTGTCCGGTAAACAACCTCCTCTTCCATTGCAGATCAGAAGCTGACGTCCCAAAAGACGTACGTGTTCCCAGCTAACTACACTGTGCACACCCCCGAACAAGTCCTCACTTACTTCACGGAAGACGTTGGACTCAGCACGTACTACCTCTACCACTACTACAACTACCCCACGTTCTTCAACAGCACCGAGTACGGCGTTCATTTCGACCGTCGCGGCGAGCAGTTCTACTACAAGATCCAACAGCTGTTCGCCCGTTACGTCCTCGAGAGGCTGTCCTACGACCTTCCAGAAGTCCAGCCCTTCCACTATGACAAGCCCTTCCAGGTATGAGCGTGCTTGTAAGTCCTGCAAGGAACTCTCGTGTCAGAATTCAAGGTACACACGTGTATGTTATAAAAAATTTACCTATGTTAAAGGTTATGGAATAGTAGCAGTGCAGTGCAGTTTTGCATTAAATCTTTCTCTCCGTACCTTCAGGTTTATAGAATATTATTAAACACATATATCTCTATGTTTAAACTGCACTGCCCTGTAGGGATAAAAAGTGAACGGAATGTGAAGCACTTAAAAAGACTGCAAGAAGAAAGAAAACGAAAATGCTGGACAGATTCGGAAATATAATGTAAAAATCCCCTACCAATTTAACAGTACTCAGCCCCAACACTATGAAATGCTTCTAAAATGCAAGTCGTTGCTTACACTTGGAAACCAGACGTTAAAAATTAATACCAAGAAAAAATGCAATATATTATTACATTCCTACTCCGCAACTTACGCATGAAAAACATTTTTGTTAACAATGCTGCACGTATCTTCTGAAGTACGATGCTGCGTATTGCAGTAAATTTTAAAATATTCTGAAGAAACTTCAGTTACACAGCTGCACGTTCTTACACAACGCTACTGCATTTATAACGGACTTCACGGTGTCGCATTCAAAAAGAACATAAGACTCAAAGTTTCCGCCATGACATATTACAATTCCACGACTTCTTTAATAAATGTGTAACACATTCAAACCAATTCAACAAATTTGTCCGCGCTGGTCTTCATCAAACTGCACACGGCTTATTATAGGAGTCACAGACACATTTCTTCTGTCAATGTCCCTTTCTTGCGCTCCTTTTCAGACTGCCTACAACCCTAATCTGCGATACGCCAACGGACAGGAAGTCCCGTTCCGCCCGTACGAATACAGCAAACGCAACCTCTACAACTACAACGGCCAAGGGTACTACTACGGTAATTACTATGGCGGCAGTAACGAATACTACACGGGCAACTACTACATCGGAAACTACAAGCCAACCTACTACTACGGCTACACCAACAACTACGATTACTACTACCCTGAAGATATCAAGTCCTACGAGGGTCGCATCAGAGATGGCATCGACTTCGGATTTTTCTTCTCTGTGAGTATCCGGATGCGGTGTTCTCTGATAACAATATCAGACGCTGCAGAACCTCAAATGCCATCGAACATGATCCTGAGCCAGTTGCATCCACCTCCCATCCTCACAACCCACTTTCCTGAAGATTCAACTTGCTAATTAACTCCCTGTTAGCTAAACCTGAAGTTTCAACGCTTCTAATATAAAAGCCCACCACTGGACACGATCCTGAGCCAGTTCCATCCATCTCCCATCCTCACAACCTGTTTCCCTAAGATCCATCTTACTAATTAACTAACTCTATTAGCAAAACCCGAAGATTCAACACCACTAATGCTAAATATTTCTATTTTACACGACACTAAGCCAGTTCCATCCACCGCTAGTCCTCACAAAATATTTAACAACTTTCAGCTTACTAACTGACTGACTCTCTGATAATAAAACCGGAAACACCGTCACAGTTTACGCAAAAGCCTGCTGCCCCTGAACACGATCCTAAGCCGGTTTTACCCACCTCCCAATTTGTAAAGTTAAAGGTTAATTTGCCCCTATGCTTAATGGAGTACGACGCAGTCAGCACATGTGGGGAACTGGAGGTTTAGTTCTATACTTTAACTTCGGCATTCGATAAAGGTGAGTGGTCAACTTCACGCTCCGACCACTCTACCCCCGGACAGGTGCTCTTTGTACTCATTTCATGGGAAGGTGCCTGAGTCTCAGTCAGTATTGATCTAGTGGCGAAAAGGAAAAATTTACCCTTCCGGAAATAAAATCGAGGTCCTTCAGCCCGTATCATCATCACCACCACCACCATCATCATCATCGCGATCAAATATACGTTATTACTGTAACGCCTGTTTGCAGAATCATGACCTACTGATCTACCGAAAGGATCTTTTCAAGACAGACACTTTCTAGAAAGCTCATGATTTGGCATTTACGGCAATCTATTGTTTTTTATTACTTCCTTCTCAAAAATTCTTTCTTTAACAAAAAAGGCTAACGTTAAAAATTGGCAGTCCTGCCTCAAGCGGAGGCCAACTGAAGCTAACATATTTCATGTAATTCCCTTGGCCTCAGTCTGAGTTACGGCTGTCGATTTCCAAACCGACTGCGTTAATAGAACTAACACAAACACTCTATCCAACATTACAATTCTCATTCCAAAGAACAAAGACTGCACTGAAATAGACAATCAGATTGTGAATATTTTGATCCACGACGATTCCACGGCTTGCTCTATCGTGCAGACTGTGCAGATTACAAAGATAGGTCGAACGAACAGCTCTGTTCCACTGAGTTTCTGATCAGTTTGTTACTATCAGATTTACCACGCATACACTAAACCTGAAAATTAACACTGTTGTCATATTCTTCATTTTTCAGCAGTTGAAAACTTTACAGCATGACAAATTTCCGATCAAAATCCCGTTTGCTACGACAATCAATACGGCTCTGGGCAGACGCTTAAAAGTGTTGCAATATATCCATCATCGCCTTTTTTCCCCCTCCACGGCCAGCGCTATGTGGCATTTCTCCGAGCCTCTTCATATGTCAGCGTCACTGTTCCAATTATTGAAGGACACTGAGAACGTATAAAAATGATGGATTTATACCGTCAAACACTGAATATCGAAAACTGCTTTAAAGTTACAAAAAATGTTTTGATAGCTAAATATTATACATTTTTATGCTCGAATTATTCGCACGACTACAAATATTATTCTGCCTACATTTTTCTCTGTGTTCCATCTTAGTGATTAGGCTATATCTAATACTTCCATAACTTAAGTAGAAAGTCCGATACAACTAAAGCCAAAGCTCGTCTTTAGACACGATCCTGAATTACTTCACGTTAACATTCTCACAACCTATTAACTTAACACCAACTTTAACACAGATTTTACAACAATCAGATTTCTAATAAGCTCCCGGACCAAACTTCTAAATGCATTTTTTCCTTCCTCCATCCGACTGACACATCCACCCCACAGCACCTCGGCTTTATTAACCTAAAAATTCCGTACCACATCAGTTCACAAGCTGAGACTTCCAGTAGCTACTGGTTTCATGGCCGTGAACGCAGGAATTTGTCCGAATTATGTTAAAGTTAAACCGATTTCTTCAGTCGCGCAGTTTAAGGATGCACTCATGCAATAATGACGGTATTGATTCCTACTCGTCTTATGGCTGTGTTTGTTCGCTGTGTATGAACAAGTTATACGAACAGACGATTCACTAAGTCTCTTAAATCTTATCCTTACAGGAAGCAGGGCAAGTAAAGTACCCTCTGTATGACGACTACTTAAAGGGCATCAATTACCTTGGTGACATCATTGAGGGCAACGGCGACACAGTCAACAGGAGGTTCTACGGAGCCCTCTACCCAGCCTACCGCCAGCTAGCCGGACAGAGCGCCGATCCCTACAACAACTACGGGGTAAGCACTAATACAAAATGTTCGCTTTCAAAATAAGCATAGAATATAACATCTATGCCGTGACTAAATGCTGAAAATTGCAAGTTACACAACATACTTCAAACCTCCCTCTGTACAGTTTTAAGAAATCCGGTGTCAGAAGGCAGACATTCCTTCTATCTCAACGTTGGGTTAACGAACGAATTTACGTTAAGCGACTCTACAATTACATTATCATCTTTGGCTGTCGGTAGTCCTTCTGAATAACCTTACAGTACTTAGGAATCTGGTTAGGGATCTACTCGTAACGCACAATTAATATCCCTCAAACATTTAACATATCCTACACTCCCAAAAACACCGCAATCCTACACTGACAAACAAAACAGTGTTTGCTATAGTATGGTATAAAATAGTACCCCGAACAGGGTTAAGCCCCATTTTTAACGCGTTGCCGTATCTTCACAGCTGGCCCCAAGCGCACTCCAGAACATCTTCACGGCTCTGAGGGACCCCGCCAACTACCAAATCCTCAAGCGCGTCAATTACCTGTTCCAGAGGTACAAGAACTACCTTCCACAGTACACGTACCAAGAGGTAAGTCCTGTAGGCTTGCACAGTAGTTGACATGAACTGTAGGTTAGGCTACGTTGAATCGGATCAAAATATTTTAAAAATCAAACCACGACTTACTGCATAATATAAAAACATCACACACAGTACTTCAGTTTGATCCTTCAGCTACAAATTCATATAATTATGATTAATGTACCGTTAAACACTTTCGAGCAGTACGTATTAGGAGTACACTACAGCATGACCCGGTTCGGCCCAATCCGCTTGAATGAATCGCGTCACCTTAAATGACGAACTGGCTCAGTACACTAGCCGTCATTCTCGCCGTGGATTTAAGTCACACATCACATGAAAAGCTTGGAAAATTAAAACTATCACGCTTACTTTTATTCAGCTGCATTTATTTTAACATTCCTCTAATATATGTCTTCTTTCCTTGCGCAACAACAGGCCTACACTTCTCACTGTAATATCACCGTGCTTTCCATTAGCACTGTTAGCAATCAGCCAGTTTTTCTAAAACAGGGTCACAGTACGTAACGCGGTAGAACTCACACAATGTGTGATTATCTTTATTCTTATATTGACAGTGAACTTTCTTTGAGTCTTTGAGGACGACGGAATTTCGTTCCAAATTTGTCTTTTTTAGATCCGGTGTCCTCGGTGCAATCGCCGTGTCTCCATTTCTTGATTATATCAATGAACTGCATTAATTAGCACAGTATGACTTAAACGCTCCAGGCAGAACCTGTAAGAAGCTGAGGTCTGTGTGTGGTAGGACTAGCTTTCGAGCTCTTATGGGAGCCATGACATCTAAGAGTAAGAGACGGGGTCCTAAGTTATTTAGCCAGATCAAAAAATCATTTTTCGTTTACCCATCCAGAATCAGTTATGGTGACAAATGAACCATCCGGAAAACCTTCCGCAAATTCTGAATGAAATTCCTGTCTTTTGAAAATACCCATTGGTGGAATGAATTTCCCAACCGCATTTCTGCAGGCCATGATAGTAACAAGCGCCCACTTTCCACAGAAGTTTTGGAGAAAACGGTTTTGTTTCACTTCTCCTGCAACACATTTTTGGCCAGCATTTTAAATGGGATCTGGTTTGTCCATTATACCAACGTTCTTCGTAGTTCCTCACAGTACAGAAAAGTATTCTGCTTTTCAACTTTGCTTTAGAATATGCCATTAGGGGGGTTCAGGCAAACCAGGAGGGCTTGAAATTGAATGGTACATATCAGCTTCTGGTTTATGCTGATGATGTTAATATATTGGGCGCAAGCATACATAGTATAAAGAAAAACGCAGAAGATTTCGTAATTGCTAGTAAGGAGATTGGTCTAGAAGTAAATGCTGAGAAAACTAAGTACATGGTCATGTCTCGAAATCAGAGTGCAGTACAAAATCACAACATAAAGATGGATAGTAAAGCCTTTGAAAGAGTGGAAGGATTCAAATATTTGGGAACAACCCTAACGAATCGAAACTCCATTCATGAAGAAATTAAGAGCAGACTGAAGTCGAGGAATGCTTGCTATCATTCGGTGCAGAATCTTTTGTCTTCCAGGTTGCTATCCAAAAACAAAAAGATTAGGGTATACAGAACTATAATTTTACCTGTTGTTTTGTATGGGTGTGAAACTTGGTCTCTCACACTGAGGGAGGAACAAAGAATGAGGGTGTTCGAGAATAGGGTGCTGAGGAGGATATTTGGGCCTAAGAGAGACGAGGCGACAGGGGAGTGGAGAAGACTACAAAACGAGGAACTTCATGACCTGTACTCATCACCAAATATTATTCGGGTAATCAAATCGAGAAGAATGAGATGGGCGGGGCATGTAGCACGTATGGGAGAAAAGAGAGTTGCATGCAGGATTTTGGTGGGGAGACCTGAGGGAAGACGACCACTTGGGAGACCCAGGCGTAGATGGGATGATTATATTAAAATGGATCTTCAAGAAGTGGGATGGGGCATGGACTAGATTGACCTTGCTCAGGATAGAGACAGGGGGCGGGCTGTTGCGAATGAGGTAATGAACCTCCGGGTTCCATAAAATGCGGGGGAATTTCTTGACTAGCTGAGAGACTGTTAGCTTCTCAAGACGGCCTCTGCTCCATGGAGTTAGTTACTTAGTTATATAAAAGTATTCAAAAACTTCTTGTTGAGGTACGTCACTGCTGCGAGCCAATGAAAGCCCTCCTGGTTTCCCTACTGTTGTAGTTGGGTTGCGCTGTCGGAATCGTCTCAGCCAAACAAAACTCGCCACATTGTTACTTAATGCGAAGTTTTGTATTACTCCATTCTACTCGGCAGCACTGAAGGTAATCTTCCTGATATCACAACAGCTCATTCCAAAAGCACATTAAGATAATTTCAGAATACTCGACATCAACATGCGTTCTTGCTCCTTGGAAAATATGGCTTGCCATCCATGTCCTGTCCAAACCACACTCAAAAATCATCTCTGAAAGCAAGAACGAGGCACTCCTTACAGTTTGGCGGCATGTCGTTAAATACCTCCGTCTCGAAAAGTTCTGATAGCAATCTCCACAATATGAACCAAACATAATGATACGCATCCATAAGTAGGGAGTTCTATGTCAACAGAACACTCACCCTAGGCGCCCAAAATTTGAGAACCCATTCGGCCAAAATGCGGTGTTTTAATTTTCAACAGTTGGCTACAATATATTGGTGACATACATGGAGGTAATCTGTGACAAGTTAAGGCACTGCCTTTTGTCAGTTATAAAGAATAAGTCGTTCGTAATTGACACGTTAAGTCACTCTGTTGAATCTGATACCTACGTGCAAGACCGCATTTTTTCCACCTTACTTTACGCACAGCTGTCTTCTTCCCTTATTTGCTACTGCAGAAGCTTGTGTATCAACAACGCGCTGAATTCAACTAATACTGCAAATTTCGTATGCTCCCTGTCCGTGCATCAGCTCATATAAAAGTAATAAACCACCAAGTAAGTGCACAATGCGAGTTATTATATTCACTATAACTATTACTTCCCCCTACATGTTTCAACCTTGCCGGGTCATCTTCAGGTAGAACAGTTATTTCCATATACACACTGCAAGTTCCACTCTTTCCTCCTCGACAGAAGAAACTACCTGATTGCGTCTAGATATTCGTACAGGAAGCGAATCATAAAACTGACTCGATTTAACAGTGGAACTAATTCAACCTAGCATACTCTTATCAACCTTCACAAACTAACAACTGTTCATGGTAAAAGGCGCTCCGGTCGTGCGGACACCGACTTTATCCCTATGAACGTGAAGCTGTTTAATGGATAGAATATTTTAAGTGTGAAAATAAACAACTGTTTTGCATGAATTAGATTTGTTTATGCACACAGTGTCTCAATCTTGCAATTATTTGCTTGAACTGCACAAAGCAGACACTGTTCAGTGGAAATTCTGAAGCACACTGTTCCGACCTCTCCTTGTTTACAGCTCGCTTATCCAGGGCTTAAGATTGAGAACGTGGAAGTCGGAAAGCTGATTACTTACCACGATTACTTTGACATCGACCTAGACAACGTAGTGAACGTGAAAGTGCCCGAGGATGGCCAGTACATCGACTACCGCGCACGCCAGACACGTCTCAACCACAAGCCCTTCACCTACAGCATAGACGTAATCAGCGACAAGGCGACCGAAGCGTACGTCCGAGTCTTCCTGGGCCCCAAGTACGACTACCTGGGCCGCGAGTACAATATCAACGACCGCAGACATTACTTCGTCGAGATCGACCGCTTCCCATACACGAGTAAGAAACGAAATGTTTAATACTTAATGGGAATTTCGGTGACCACCTAGGGAATTTTGTGTACCTGCGAGAATTTTGTATGGAAATATTTATAAGTTTCTTCACTGCTCGTTAATGAACACAAAGAACACTGTGATATTTGAATTGCGTACCACAACTGTATCTAGACGCCAGGAGTTCTTGCTTCACTATGTTCAAATGTCAAGCTGAAAGGTTTCGGGTGCAAAAATCACACGCCAAATTTTGTGGAAAATCCACTTGTTTTTCCTCATATTTTTAAATCTGTATGTGAGAAAACGTATAAAACCATACGTAGTTCAACTATTTAACATCCAACCCTTTCTTGCAGTTTCACATGGCTCGCGCCAGACTTATGACCCTCATCTTGTTCCGCCTCGCCCCAGAAGTTTTACGACTCTTGCGGTTAGACTTTTACAATATGAAGTACTTCGGCCACGTTCTGTAGTCGGCCTTACTGCCTCCGCTTCGACAGATAATAAGTCAAGTCACTCAGGCCAGATACATTGATGGCACTCCGCTTTCATTTAGCGTATAGAGGGTGAGGAGCAAGAAGTACAGCGAATCCAAAAGCTCAGAGTAGGACCCGCTCAATGTACGACGGAGTAGACGGAAAAGCCCTTCTGGACATAGGGACGGCAAGAAGAAACCCCATTCCTTCATAAATCTAACCACATTCGACCAACCATTTTGCTGAGTGACCACAGGTTCGACAGTTAAAGAACTGTGTCTTCGGATGTTCTGAAAGATTTCCTGATATTCTTTTCTCAGCGAAAACTCCGTTAGATCTTGCTAAATAACAAACTCTATAAATAGGAGGAATTTTTCAGAGGTCTATAATCCCTCAATGGCTAAAGAAATTCCTGTCCTGTTATGTAAAAACGGAAGTTGTATACTGCCTTTGCGACGGCCGTGACTTCTTATCACAATCTCACGACTCAATTCTTTAAGACCATCTTAATCCTCGCCCGGGTTTATCCACCCCTCCCTCCATCAGGTGTTCTCCTGTGAGCATTTACATAAAAACTTTTGTATGTGTATCTCATTTCTTTCAAGCGTGATCACTGTCCCATCACATTTAACTTAATACACCCCCATAAACAGCAAGTCCGAGCGCTACTTCGAAACATAAATGCAAATAAAGTAACCAGCCTGGTTCACTTTTGCAGTCGAAGCGGGCAAGACGACGATCCAGCGCAACTCACGCGACTCCAGTGTTGTAACTCCAGATTATCCAAGTTACAGGACTCTGCTCCGAAAGGTGAACGATGCGCTCGACGGCAAGGACCAGTTCTACATCGACAGGGTGAGTACAGCTTTCCTAAAATAACGGTTCCCGTTCCTTCTTTCCGGGTTACAGTTCGAAATGGGACACACAGCTAAGAAAGGCTAAATACATATGCAACTAGCTCTGAAGCGTCAGCGTCCATTTTGGGAAAATCAAGTAATCGAAAAATTTGCCGCTCTTTATGGAACGTAAACGTTCATTTGCGCAAGATTTGAGGTTACGAAAATTGTAAAGATTAGCGTTTTCTGCGACGTGACGCCGTGTAGTCTGGTGCATTTAAAACGTTTCGAGAAATGTATTCCCTCCACGCAGATGTAGGAGCTTCAATACATTCCTCTAAAGTGTCAATACATGTCTACCAGAATGCAGGGCGCCATATCGCAGTATGTTCTTTCATTATTATATTCACGTGAGTTGGTTACTTATGCGTACTGTGAGCCAAGCGAATCGAAATCTCACCCTATTTCCTGATAAACCATTTTATTATTACCTTCCCAATTACAGCTAAATCTACCAAGTAATCGCTTTCTTTCACGTTTCCGGACCAAATGTGTGGCACTGTATACTTTCTTTGCGTGCTATTAGCCCGCCCATATCACGCTCCATAATTTGATCCCTCCAATAATACCTTCTGAGTAAAAGTCAAGACCATGCTAACCTATTAGAAGCAGGCTACTTTGAATGAGCTAGCTTTAATTGTTAACGTCTAAATACAGCGAATCTTCATGTTCAATTATCTTTCTTTCTTTCTTTCTTTCTTTCTTTCTTTCTTTCTTTCTTTCTTTCTCTCTTTCTTTCTTAGTTCAACCTCTTCTATCTACTCATTGTAGGTGTAGAGAGTTATTGTTGCACCTGATCACACACACACACACACACACACACACACACACCACACCACACCACACCACATTCGGTAGGGCTCTTCTGGACGAGGGATCGGCCCGTCGCAGAGCCATCTACTTCACAACACACAACAATCGCAAGAGACATCCATGCGTCCGGCAGAATTCGCACCCGCAATCCCAGCAAGCGAGTGGCCACACACCCACGTCTTACACCGCGAGACCATTGGAATCGGCCTGGTTTAACATACTATTGTTATATTCATGACCTTGGAAACACATTCTGGATGCGACAATAACTCCACATTTCGTTCCAGCCTTTTTTTTTTTTTTCTGTAACTGTTTAGTTTCATGACCCACCCGGTATACTTACGTTCTCTGATTCTACATACGCACAAAACCCACCTACTAAACTACACAGCGTCATAACCCGGAAGTCAATAGCCTTGACATGTTCAAACATCTGCTTACGTTCAGCTTCGGCTTATGCGACTTCAGATGTGCGCAACAGGGTACCGTGGCTAAACAACACGGCAACGGAAGTAACGAACCACTTTTACAGGCTGACGAACATCTCGTCGGACACTACAATAAGGAACAAACTATGAATTTTAGACAATCACGGTGGTGACTATTACGTTTATACCCACAGCCTTCAGGGATATGACTCCGTAAGAGTCGTAGAAGGTTACCAGTGTTTCGGAGAAACATGTTGCCTCTGTCTACTGGGTCTCACTGCGAACATTCGTAAACTTCTATCCGAATACACAGCACACACATTGCAGAATACAGTAATAATCAAGAACACAGGCCAACCAGTAACTTGCAACGCTTCAACATTCCGTTCTGAAATTTACCAATTGTAATTCCCGCCAGAAGCTCAGCAAGACTTCTTTATCATTTTTTTACATGGGCAAAGAATTTGATTAAAACCTTTAGCACGGCGTGAGTCACACAATCCTGCCGCGCGGCAGACATGGCAATCGGTCAGTCCGCACTACAGGCCCTCTGCCACTCTTCTATCGCCACAGTTGCTGAATCAGTTGTTTTGCTTCTAGCCACGATGCTGCACTACTCTGCAGTGTTAACGTCTGGGAAGTCTTTTTCCTCACATCATGCCAGCGTGGTAGCGCAGTTCTAAATGGGAGGTCTGTGCATGGCCCGGCTACAATGTGCTATTGCTAACTCGAAATAAACTCACCTAAATTTACGCTCCACGTGTAATACGTTTACACGACGCTACCGCTGTGCAAACTTGGCAGACTTACCATGCCCCATGTCGAACACAGAGTTTTCAGTACGCAATGTGATGCCGGATTTCAGCGACTTCTAGTTGCAGGAAATGAGAAATGTTTATGATTGCTAGTAGCGTCATCTCTAAATTGCCCCCTGCTGGTCTCTTACACTTTCTCTCGTGCATGTCGTGGCAGAATTATTTGGCGATCCCTACAGTTTCCGCAGCATTTCTGTAGTCCTGCCTCCTCGCCATCATCATCAGTGGCACTTCTACTGTCTCTAGGGTTGTCACTGCTGCCCAGTCAGGAGGTACGAACCACTAATCCAGGAACTTATTTTGATGGTACCTTCTCAAAATAATTAACTAACTCCATACAGTTGAGTCCTTCCTGACAAGCGAACAACTCCTCAGCTAGTAAGGAATTCCCTCAAATTGTACCATTAGATTTTTCAAAGGTCTTCACAAATCTTTTTCTCCCCTGTATATTGCTTCAAGTGTTTAACATAAAATATTTTATGCACTCACACGCGTGCTACACATTCTGCCAATCCCATTCTCGCGTTTAATAACCCCAAAGCAGTGAAGTCGCTAGAATTTTTGGGCGCCTATACAACAATGATCGGCAGGCCCTGCCGTACTAACGAGGTACATGGACACTTGTTACAAAATTGCCATAAATAGACATGGTTTGCAAATAACGCTGTTTACTTAAATCATATTTCTTGTTTGAGCACTTGCAACTACGCTAGAATTCATCTGAATAAGGGGTGGTGTTCAGTCTGTGTAAAAGTGTTAACGTTGCGAAGAACTCGTGAGCCCTCTGTATTTTGGGGCTGCTGTGTGTTCATACTCTTGCTACATATTAGCTGCGCCCCTGCCCTAAGGAAACTAGGTCACGGGGGCAAATTTTTAAACGCACACCAGCATTTCTTCAGTCCTTTCTTACTTGATCTCACTTTAGTCCCAATAATCTCTTCAGCATTTGGATCTCTGCCTCTATTCTGCCACGACAGACGTTATTTAGCCAACTACGCCCCAATTCTACTGCCACACACCACGCATTAATACTGCATTTAATGTTTCTCACAATACAGACCCCTGGAACTAGATTGCATTAACATCTACACTTCCTTATCACGAAGTAAAAATAATAAATATATTCCTTCTAACGTTTAGTACATACAGTTCATCACCCCAAAGTACTTAACACAGGCCCACAAGCCTGCCTGTTCATCAGATTGCTTCTGAAACGGTTCTAATCAATTTTTTGGTCACTGTTGCAGACTGAACGCTACTGTGGCTACCCCGAGCGACTGCTGCTGCCTAGAGGCAAGAAGGGAGGCCAGGCCTACACCTTCTACGTCATCCTGACACCCTACGTCAAGCAGAGCGAACATGATTTCGAACCTTACAATTACAAGTCATTCAGCTACTGTGGAGTTGGCTTCAACAACAAGTACCCTGACGATAAGCCCCTCGGGTTCCCATTTGACCGCCCCATCTATGGCGGCGACTTCTACACCCCGAACTCGTACTTCAAGGACGTGGTCATCTTCCACAAGAAAGAGGAAGAAGTGAACACAGCCATCACACAGTGACACGCCACGTAACTGAAGGAATATAGTTATGATAGTAATACGGGGTGGTCCAAAAGTCTCTGTGCAGTTGCAGACATTAAATTATTAACACGAGTCGCTACGGCAACAATTTGCTTCATTCATATGAGCAAATAAAGCAGTCTGAGCATGAATGAGACCCGCCTGCATAGGGCCTTTTTGACCACTACGTATGACAAATCCGTCCTTCGTATTTGTCGACGAATCGCAAAGACCAGGACATTCTGTGGAAAGCTGAATGTAAATGTGTTACCGTTTAGAGACTTATGTTTCTGTCCTTCAGTATAAAATACCCTTTTTTACTAGCCTGCAATAAACAAAAGAAATGATTATTTGTTTCCTTTTGTGTGATCCGAAATTTCAACTCCGTTCCTTTGCAAACCTACCAGCTCACTGAACAGCAACATATGAACACAAAGTCATCTGAAAAAGACGCGTCTGTACTTACTGAATCAATGCAGCTACTGTCCTGGTTCTTGTATCACAACACCTATAAACCAAGACGGTCTTCTTCACATAAAAACGCGTTCAATCTGTGACCGCTACGAATCCAACACCTACTTCATAAAACGAAATGGCGCTGTGTCTTCAGTGTTGCTTTCCACAGCAGCTGGTTTTCTGGCTTCAATTCTTCATTCTTGCAGGCAATACCACTACTCTATAATAAATTCGAACTATTACATGTCGTACGAATTAAAAGCCAATTCATTTCGGAGCAATTATCACGATAATTCTTATGATCCTACACTTTACATGTGTCGGATATGTCACTGCGGTCGTCATTCCGCAGGGATAGTTGCCCTGTCACTGGGGGTGTGTTGCTCGACGCTTCAAGACCACTACGCGGTGTCGAAAGCTTGGCACCAGACATCCGGTGACGGAGCGCAATATCCCAGGAGAATGAAGACCTCAAGTGCACCCAGTGCAGACGACAGTGTGGGGAGGGGGGGAGGCGGCAGAAATTACCGGTGCCCGACTATTTTGCATATGTTTTTGTCTTTCTCGGTACTGCTATTACTTGCCGACTTAAAAATTAACCCTCTGAGACCACGCCCAAGTCACTCTGCAACTAAGAGTCGGTCTCCCAATTCAGTGTAAAGACTTTCGCGGATCCGCCCTTGCTGCCGGGCCAGACATTTTTTCGCTGGGGCCCGAACCCGCTCTCGGTGGTCCTGAATGCACCATCTCGAACACCCGAAAACTCGCACTATATGTGATGTTACATATCATGCTGACCTTGATATCAACCTGTTTTCACTTCATACATAAAAACTGTTGAACAACTAAAATTCCTTTCCTCATCAATTCATTAACTGATTAATAATGTACAAGGTCTCTGTGAATTAAGTTGATTTCCTTCATGTCAATAATAATTTCACATTACTGTTAGATCCTGTCATCATTCATGAGACTATCATTTAATTCCTCAATTCATACTTCATATGTACTGCGTCAGTTCCTTTGAACATATTTTAAATGAAACTTACTGACTTACAAGTACCAAATACTACTGCTTACGTCCAAAAATCGTAATTCACACATCTCAAACATAATGTTGCTTCCATATAACTTCCAACAACAAAATAGCAAGTACCAATAGCCTGTTCTGTCACCGCCTGTAGCTCATTTTAATGGTCTGTACGTATCTGAAGATACCAAAGATTGGTAATAATAAATTGGAAAGTATATGCCAGGTAGCCGTCATTACGTAACTTGAGGTATTTCGCTATATCTGTTTTCCTTTCTCATGTGTAAAATACTTCACAAGAACTGGCACCAAGTTCAAACTTTTACGGTTAAAAGTGTCCATTAAAAATGTATGTATTTGGTATTGCTCAAAATTTCACAGACTTACTGCATAACAAAACATTCACTACTACAGATTCACATTTTCTTCTTAAACACGTAAAAGCCTTTTTTTATGACTGATGTATAGAATCCAGTGATCGAAATGAGGGATGTTTGACGTGGAATGCAAGCCTACCTACCTGTGCAGCATGACACCCACTTCCATACATTTGTTGTAGTTGTTGTTGTTGTTGCAACAAAGGATGCCTTTGCGATTAAATTTCACTTCACACAAGTTTACCTTTATTCATCTTCATGCGTAGCGTCCATATCCGAATGTCCTGCCATGCTCAACAGAAAATGGAGATGTGCATGTACTACATAACACTTTTGCTCCAGCACCGCCTCACTTTAAGAAAGCGAAATCTGCCTTTAGTTCATCCGTTACGCTCACTGCAAATCCTTTAAATAAGCTGAAAGTTTCACACATAACATTAATCAACACAAACCAACAACACAGCACCACTAACTACGCACTAACAACCATAACCTCCACATTTAACAGCACTGGTAACCGCACAGGTAATGGCAAGTGACGTCATCATCTCTGGCGTTGCCAACCCTAACACACAAACGTTATTTATGAATGATTCTCGGCTTGGTGGGCATGTACGTACGATATTACTGTCTTAATTAGGCGCCAAAGTACAAACGCTTCGAATTTTCGTAAAAACAGAAATATCCCATTTTATATCCGTCGAAACAACGCGACGTGGCAGCAAAAGACGGGACATCTGGCCACCCTCTTGGCTCCAGTGTGACGGAAGCATTTCGCAAAAAATCCTATCACATTTTAATGTGGGACCACCTGAATACAAACCAAGTTAAATCCTGTCACATTTTTACTTGGGACCATTTGCATACGAACCAAGTTAAGTTTCGTTGAATCAGATAGATTCTTTCGGAGACAGACCACACAGACAATCCCTTTCATGTAGTGATTCTATGGAATCACATCAACAGCCAGAGCTCATGCTGTACAGCATTTACACGTAGGAATGGAAAGATGTGGAAGACACATAGGAATGGAAAGATGTGGAAGACAGTGGTCATGGCTAAATTCAAGGTGAAGAATCTGTTATTGCATGGGCTGGAAAATACCATGATACACCTTACTCACCTGAGACAGCATGCTATCTGCTTAACCATGATGCCAGCTCACAAACTACATCAGCAACACTAATCACAGTGCTTAATCATACTTGTGTCCTCATATGTAATTCAGTAATCACTACATCAAAGGAAGTTCAAAATAAAGATCATTATATTGCCTAACACATGCAATGCTTTGCTTTATTACAATGAGACATTTTTGAGAAATTCCATAAAGTTTAGTTATAGCTTCATCTAAGAGCAGGGTTTATATTTAACTTATGTGAGTCATATGAAAATCATCCAGTCACTGTTAATGCAGAACACCCCCCCCCCCAGGCCCCTAACAAAACCAAATTTATGGAATTAAAGTAGTTTCAGAGACAAAACATTTGCAAGCAGACAGATGATGTACATGGTTTTCTCACTATATGTTTATTTTGAACTTTAAAGGTATTCAAAATGTCATAAACTGTGAAGTTTATGACATTTTTTATTTCTGCAGAAATGATACTCTGCTGCTGAAAGGGCCACAGTCTCACACAGAACATACAGGACTGGATTGTTCATCACTCAACATCAGAGCAAAGCCAATAAACATATGGCTGTGTAAGGATACACCATTTACCGGAAGGATGCTGTAAATAAAATACAGAAATGAAGATCTTCATATTCAACTTAAGTCTCACAAACAACAGAACTATGAGGTGCATGCCAACTTTCTTCATAGAATAAACATTACAAGAGGGAATTTACGAAGTTATACAACACAACTGAAATCAAACAAATAGCTTTCTTTTTTTCATTTCAGTTTCATGTTTCATTTTGACACTTACAATCTTGCCAGCCTCAAAATGAGGCAATACAGCATACAACACTGCTGTATTACATCTTTAGCAAGTTACAACAGAAAAGTTAACATAAATGCAAACATTTATCTCAAACTTTGAGGGTTCATCTGAAAGTTTATACTATTATACAATATTATTATATAATCTACGATGTTCCCATATCATACACAGATACAGTCAATAATCACAAAAGTATTGGAACAGAATCACATGACTAGTGCTACCAGGATGTATAGGCTATACTACAAAAAAGCTGCTCTGAAATGAAGTTACTAGTGCAACACACACACACACACACACAGAAAACAGAATGACACTTGTGAGTCACTTGGACAGTGGTTGGAGACATTCTTCAACCAGGCCATCAACTTAATATCTCATCACAAACAAGTCACAAGCACAGAGGGGGCCAAATGAGAAGAGTTATATTATTCTGTAGGGTTCTGATGCTGGAGTATAACATCTCAAGTCATTGACTTTGTGGACCTCTTCCATTGTATGTATTAAAGTTTTAATACGTGGCTATGTTCCTGGGACAGGACCAGTCCCAGTCTTCAGGCTTGCTTTTTCCGTGTTTAATCACAGTGTAAATAATTATTACGTAGTAACACGTGTTTTGCAAGAAGCAAGCATGAAAACAGGGACTGATCCTGTGCCCGAAACGTAGTAGTGTGTCACATATATTGTCAGGACCAACTTGTATGAGTTGGTCCTGACAATATATGTGAAAACATATGCACATGGTATGGACAATTTTAAAATAGTAGTGTGTTTATTTTAATATATATGATGGAAAAAGTCCATAAAGTCAATGAATTCAGGTAAGAAGAGTTACACATGTTTTGTCACACAAAAGATACAGACTATGTTTCTGCATGTCAGGCACACAGCAACAGATCCTACATCTGTAAAGACAGCTTTGTTAAACACTCTGCACTCACCATCTCTTCCACTGTTTTTCCGTACTCATCTAAACCAAATGGCTAAGTGCATGTTATAGACACCATTGTCACACTAGCTCTGGGGACTGGCACAAAAGCTAATGTGTGCAATGATTTGTGCACCCTATACTAGAAAAATGAAAGCATAGTCACTTGTGTTTGTGATGGCACACTGACTCAACCTGTCTAGCACCATAAATATGTGAAGCCAAGAGCCATTCAGTTTCATGACAATTACATATTGAATTATAGCAGACCCTGATTGGAAGAATAAGATTAATCATTATTGCATGTGCTATGTACGATAACTGGCAAGTAGGAAATTATAAATGAGGTCTTTATTGTCAAATACATCAGTTTTGGTAACTGGTAGTGCAGTGTCCCAAATCAGACATGTTACGCAAAGCAGTTCTTTACTAAAAGCCAGAACAATAAAAAATATTGCAAATTATTCAATCCCATAACAAAAATCAGCATCTACAATCCACAAATAAGCAAAAATGTGCAGTAATGTGGTGAAAACTTATGCCTTACACATAACAAGCAGAACTTAATCAGACAGAAAAAGAGAGTCCTTCACATCCAGCACTCATTACCTCTTCATGTATTGTCATGTCCTGCAGTCTTGTTTCATTAATACTTCTCAGCACCAGACACAGAGATTCACACTACGGAAATGTACTGAAGCCAGTTATGTAAATTAGCATGAAACTTTACCACAGACCAGTACACAACTTCAATGTTACTGGTTTTGTGAAACCAGGATCTGACATTCTTACATTAACAGATTCTGCTAAAGGAGCTATTGAAGAGTTGACAAAAAATTATGTGTTAGTCTTTGCGCTCTCCGCCCGCGGGCACTAATGATCTTGGGAAAAATAATGAAGGGTTAAAACATGTACAGAGTTTTGTAACAAGCAATAATCACACAAACATTATATTCATGTAATGTCTTGTGTTGTTTCTGTTTATGTATGTAATTATTTCAATTTTATGTGTTTGCTGGTTTTACTGTAATTATGGCACTTGATTGTAATTAATCTCTGGACATATCCAACATCATTCTGTAATGATTTTTAGGATTAAATACAAACTAAACTAAACAAACTAATAAGTACTCCACATAGGCACTATCTTGCAGAATGGTCATGCGTTAATAAGGAGACAAAAACTTTTAATAGAAAGTTGAAAAAACTCATGAAAAATCACAAACATGTTACAATAGTAAGTGCAACTTTTAATAGGGAGCTCTTCACCAGTCATGGCCCTCATATGAATGACCGAGACAAGGAAATGATCACTAAGCAAATTGCTACCACTAGTCCTCCAATATTTCATAAAGAAAGTGTGGTTCCTATCCCTATTTATTGGATAGATAACTACAATGATATTGCCAACAATGAATCACTCAGTAATACAGAGAGTGAGGAAAAACCAAGTGATTCCATAGATCACAGTAATGAAGCAATTTGAATGTCCAAAAGACATAGGAAACCCCAAGTTACAAAAAAGACCATTTTTTTATGGTAGGTGGTTCTCTGATACAGAAAAAATGGGTTAATCATATGATCAAGTAAGCTGTAATATCAGAGATATAAGTGTCAACACGGATGTATTAACTAATACTCATAATTCACACTATAACCAGGTAACATTAAATAAAAACACATCCACCTTAACAGACAGAAAGAAACTGACAAACGGAACACCTCTTGTTCATAATTTTCCTTATAAAGAATCTGATAACTTAAACTCAGCGAACAGGACAGCTACAATTGCTTTAAGCTCAACTCATTCATCTGATAAACAGTTTTTAAACATTCTGCATCAAAACATCAGAGGATTGAGAAATAAAACAAATGAACTCCTATCTTACTTACATCACGCCTTACCACAAACATTGTGTCTAAGAGAACACCATTTGAATCAAACAGAACTAAGTCTTACCCACATAGTAAATTATTTATTTGGCTCATTCTACTGTAGAAAGAATACACTGAAAGGAGGTGTCTGCACTTGCATACATAAAAGCATAAAATGCTGTATCATAAATCTAGATAACCACTGTTTTGATAAAGACATTGAGGTATGTGCAGTTCAGCTAGATTCAACATTAAGGAAATTATGTGTTTTAACTATCTACAGGTCTCCATCAGGAAATTTTAATAAGTTTATAGCACAACTGGATATAGTCCAGCAAACTTTATTTAAACAAATCAAAATTAGATCTCATCATATGTGAAGATATTAATGTAAGTTAACTTATAGACAGTGATAGATTGAGACAATTAAATGCATTACTAAATTTATATAACCTTGTTAGTATGCTTACATTTCCTACTAGATTTGGGAAAGATTCTATCTCTGCCATAGATAATATTCATTGAGTAAACAGCTCCTTAATGTTCTTCAGGAGTTAAAATCCACATGATCTATCATTGCTCTTCTTCAAGATGACATCAAGAACATTAACATGCCTGAAATTATCAAGACCATGAAGTCCCTTCAATGCAGTGAAACTAGTGTTTGTGAGAATAATAATGGAACGTGGATCCTAGTAGTGTATACTTGCAACAGGAAAATTAAAAATTAGGTTGACCCTTAGTTGGACCCAATGCCCCAATAATACCGACTTCAAATAAATTTCTGCCACTAAACAATTTATCTGATAACATGTCCATAATGAGTGACACACTGCAACCTTCAAAAAGCTGCAGGATGCCTAGAGTTAACACTGCCAAAAAACAGAGAACAGTACTCATAGGAAACAGCCACATTAAATGATGCTTGGGTATAATTCATAACTCTCTTAATGACTCCTATAGTGTCACTGGAATCACTAAACCTAATGCAAATCTAGAAGCCATAACCTTGTGGGAACATCCCCACAAATGCAAAACGGCCCTTTCCGCGCAGTACAGCGGTAGTCGGTCTCCCCACCACTGCAACAAGCTCTTCACGCCAGCCAATCCCAGACGGGCAGCCCAGCGACGGCCAGGTATAAAAGGCTACATTTCCAGCCAAAAGTTGTGCATTCCAGTATTCCGGATCCAGCGTTCAATATCAAGACTCAACGTGCTACGAGCCTCCACGATCGGCTCCCGAGCATCATCCGCCACTCGGCCCGTTAGCAGCATCTACAGCTCGCACCCTGCGGAACGCGCCGCAGTGTCTACCAGCACACGCTGCTCGGCACCACAGAGCTGTCCCAGGCTCTCCACCGCGCAGCCTGCTCCGCGCAACCGGCCGACACTGTACAGAACTCACTCTCACTGCACTGCTTCAGTGAGTCCGTTCTTCACAGGAGTAACTTTGTCGGACCTCACTAACGCGGCCCTTAGCCGCCACAATAGCAAAGGAGAAGCACTTGTAAATACGTCCGACACGGACAACTGTACATAACAATAACCTGTACATATCTACGAGAATAAAGACTGACGTTAATGTGTTTACTGTTGTTGTGATTTCACAGTAGCAGCATACAGTAACCCACATTATTGGTGACCCCGACGTGATCTGACGACAGACAAAATGACCGAACCAGCTGACGACTCACTGGGAGCTACACTATACCGAGTGGCTGTACGACTGCCACCCTTCTGGCCCGACCGCCCAGCCCTCTGGTTCGCGCAAGCTGAGGCGCAGTTTGATCTAGCAGGCATCACACGCCAGAGGACGAAATTCAACTACGTGGTGTCCCAGCTCCACCAACAGCACGCCGCCGAGGTGGAAGACATAATAACAGCCCCACCGGAGCACGAGCCATACGACCGGCTAAAAGCCGAGCTGGTACGCCGACTATCCACCTCACGCGAACAGCGCGTGAGGCAACTTCTGTCTCACGAGGAGATGGGAGACAGGAAGCCATCGCAGTTCCTCCGCCACTTAAAGGGACTCGCGCCAGACGTCCCAGACGACTTTTTGCGCACGATCTGGGCCAGCCGTCTCCCACAACACGTCCAGGCCATACTTGCGGGCCACACCGAGGGCAGCCTGGACTCCTCTTCGCACCTAGCTGACAGGATTTGCGAGGTCGCGCCGCTGCCCACCACAGCTAGTGTCTCACCGCCCACTCCCGACAACGCCAGCGCATTGCTGGAACGTATTGAGGAGCTCTCCCGCCAGGTGGCCTCGTTACGTGCGACCCACGCACGCAGACGCCCCCGCTCGTCCTCCCGCTCGAGCGACAACCACCGCAGCACCACCCCTGGCAACTCGCCCACCCGGCACGACATCTGCTGGTACCACAGACGTTTCGGGGACGACGCACGAAAGTGCAGTCCGCCATGTTCCCGCCAGCAGGGAAACTTCGCCAGCAGTCGTTGAGGGCGGCAAACGTCTGCACCACGGCTTCAGGCCGCCTCTTCGTAACAGACCGGGTGCACAAGCAGCGCTATCTGGTGGACACCGGTTCTGATCTGTGCGTCTTCCCGCGTAAGCTCCTCCCGGGGCGCAGGGAGCGCACAGATTACACCCTGTACGCGGCCAATGGGACCACCATCCCCACATATGGATGGATCTCACAGAGCCTGAACCTGGGACTGCGCCGCGAATTCACGTGGCGTTTCGTGGTAGCTGACGTCCAGTTACCCATCATCGGGGTGGACCTGCTGTCCTACTACGGTCTCCTCGTCGACTGCAGAAACAACCGCCTCCTCGACGGGGTGACATCACTATCCACGCCAGGCAGAACTGCACCATCATCAGTCCCAAGCGTGAAAACCATCGCAACCGACGCCACTATAGACAGCCTCCTGGTGGAATTCCCGGAGCTGACCAGGCCAACAGGGGTCCACCGTGAGGTTCGGCACAACACAACACACCACATCAGGACGACACCCGGCCCACCTGTAGCCTGCCGCCCCCGCCGCCTTGCCCCCGACCGCCTTGCGGTCGCCAAGGCAGAATTCGACACCATGCTGAGAGACGGAACAGCACGACGCGCTGAGGGACCATGGTCATCTGCTCTTCACCTCGTGCCCAAGAAGGACGGCGGTTGGCGGCCGTGTGGAGATTACCGAGCCCTCAACGCACGCACCATCCCCGACCGTTATCCCATCCGCCACATCCAGGATTACGCCCATCACCTTTCAGGCTGCACCATCTTTTCCAAAATTGACCTCGTGAGAGCTTATCATCAAATCCCCGTTCATCCCGAGGATATTCAAAAATCTGCCATTACTACTCCATTTGGCCTTTTTGAATTTCCCTTCATGTCCTTTGGCTTAAGGAACGCAGCTCAAACCTTCCAACGCTTCATGGATGAGATCCTGAAAGACCTGGACTTCTGCTTCGCCTATTTAGACGACATCCTTGTCTTCAGCCATTCTCCCGAAGAGCACGACAAACACCTCCGTTCCCTCTTTACCCAACTCAAAACCTACGGAATCCTGTTGAACCCCTCCAAATGTGTTTTCCGCGTCCCGGAAATATCCTTTCTAGGCT
Organism: Coptotermes formosanus; assembly: GCA_013340265.1. Lineage (NCBI taxonomy): Eukaryota > Metazoa > Arthropoda > Insecta > Blattodea > Rhinotermitidae > Coptotermes > Coptotermes formosanus. The sequence goes on from BLKM01000081.1 coordinate 125,037, forward strand.
ACAAGATCTCATCCCACGGTTCCCAGCCTCTCCCCGAACGCATAGCCGATCTTCAAGCCTGTCCCCCTCCCAAGACTGTCAGCCAACTCCGACGCTTCTTGGGAATGCTGAACTTCTACAGACGATTCCTCCCCCACGCTGCGTCCATGCAAGCTCCTCTCCACGAAGTCCTTTCTGGCCCCAGAGTCAAGGGTTCTCATCCCGTTTCCTGGACTCCGGCACTCCACACGGCTTTCGACGAGTGTAAAGCAAGCCTCTCTCAAGCCGCTCTACTGGCACACCCAGATTCGACAGCTCCACTCGCCCTGGTTACGGACGCTTCAACCTCCGCCATGGGCGCCGTCCTCCAACAAAGGGTTCAGGATGTTTGGCAGCCCCTCGCCTTCTTCTCCAGGAAGCTCAGTCCTGCGCAACAAAAGTACAGCGCATACGACAGGGAGCTCCTGGCGATATACGAGGCTGTTCGACACTTTCGCCACATGCTGGAGGCCCGTCATTTCACCATCCTGACGGACCACAAGCCGCTAACATTCGCCTTCCAACAGAAGAGGGACAACTGCTCGCCTCGACAGTTTAACCATCTGGACTATATCTCCCAATTTACGACGGACATTCGTCACATATCCGGTCGGGACAACATCGTTGCTGACACGCTGTCCCGTGTAGAGTCCGTCGCCTCGCCAGCAACCCCCGAGGCACTAGCAGCAGCTCAGGACGAAGACAAGGAGCTATCCAGCCTCCTGTCAGGGACCACAGCACTGCGGCTGCAGAAAATCAACATCCCAGGTACTGCCGTCTCACTCTACTGCGACACGGCCGGAGTAAAACCACGACCTTACGTCCCTTCTCCTCTCCGCCGTCAGGTATTTGACTCCCTTCATTCCCTCAGTCACCCAGGAATCAAGGCTACGGCTAAGCTCGTCTCCCAACGGTTCGTGTGGCCAGCCATTCAAAAAGACTGCCGCACGTGGGCCCGCTCTTGCCAACCCTGCCAGCGCTCCAAAGTGTCCCGCCACACTGTTACTCCCTTTGGCAACTTTCCCCTCCCGGCTGCTCGTTTTCTCCATATCCACATCGACCTCGTCGGTCCTCTGCCGTCCTCGGCAGGATTTCAATACTGCCTCACTGCAGTGGACCGCTTCACTCGCTGGCCGGAAGCCTTCCCTATCCCTGACATCACCGCAGAGACAGTATCACGTGCCCTGCTCTCCGGTTGGATATCCCGCTTCGGTTGCCCGCAGACAATAACTACAGATCAAGGACGCCAGTTCGAGTCCCAGCTCTTCCACTGTCTGGCCAAGATATGTGGCATCCACCTCTGCCGGACAACCCCCCACCATCCCGCCGCCAATGGCCTCGTGGAACGTTTTCACCGCACAATGAAAGCCGCCATCATGTGCCATGTGGACGAGCAATGGACCGAGGCTCTGCCGCTAGTTCTCCTCGGCATACGCTCGGCCTACAAGGAGGACTTGGGGACATCTGTAGCCGAGCTCGTCTATGGCGAGCCACTTCGTGTCCCCGGAGAGCTCCTGACACCAACCACGCCTACAGTTGAGCCAGCGCACTTCATACAGCAGCTACGCCGCCACATGAGCCAGCTTCGCCCAGTCCCGGCAGCACGCCACTCATCCCCTGCTACATTCATCCACAGGGATCTGAAAGATGCCACACATGTCTTTCTCCGGCAGGACACCATACGCCGCGCGCTCGAGCCACCATACAGCGGCCCGCACAAAGTGATCGCCCGCACGGAGAAAACATTTAAGATTTCCGTGCGCGGCAAGCAGATCATCGTGTCAGCAGACCGCGTGAAGCCAGCTTACATCTTCGCTGAGACGCGACACGGCACCACCACCAGCAGCGGCAGTGGCACTACATCAGCTCTGCCACATACTGCCCCAGCAGCTGAAAGCACACCTCCAACGCGGCCTCCGCGGACTACACGCTGTGGTCGCAGTGTCCGCTTTCCAGCTCGATTCGACGCCTGAGCACCTTTCTCCGCGAGGGGGTGATGTGGGAACATCCCCACAAATGCAAAACGGCCCTTTCCGCGCAGTACAGCGGTAGTCGGTCTCCCCACCACTGCAACAAGCTCTTCACGCCAGCCAATCCCAGACGGGCAGCCCAGCGACGGCCAGGTATAAAAGGCTACATTTCCAGCCAAAAGTTGTGCATTCCAGTATTCCGGATCCAGCGTTCAATATCAAGACTCAACGTGCTACGAGCCTCCACGATCGGCTCCCGAGCATCATCCGCCACTCGGCCCGTTAGCAGCATCTACAGCTCGCACCCTGCGGAACGCGCCGCAGTGTCTACCAGCACACGCTGCTCGGCACCACAGAGCTGTCCCAGGCTCTCCACCGCGCAGCCTGCTCCGCGCAACCGGCTGACACTGTACAGAACTCACTCTCACTGCACTGCTTCAGTGAGTCCGTTCTTCACAGGAGTAACTTTGTCGGACCTCACTAACGCGGCCCTTAGCCGCCACAATAGCAAAGGAGAAGCACTTGTAAATACGTCCGACACGGACAACTGTACATAACAATAACCTGTACATATCTACGAGAATAAAGACTGACGTTAATGTGTTTACTGTTGTTGTGATTTCACAGTAGCAGCATACAGTAACCCACAACCTCAACCCAAAACTTCATGGTAGAGAATTATACAAGGAATGATGATGTTATACTTTGTGAAAGAACCAAGGACACTGGAAGAAATGAAACTAATAATCGGCTATGTCATCTAACTCATTTTGTAAAAAAAACTAAGAATACCAACATCATAATCCTGGAGGTATCCAATCACTATGATTTAGGACATTCTTCTTGTGTGAATAAAGAAGTCGCTGTCTACAACAGGAAATTACACGAGGTGGTGAAAACTTTCAAACATGTGGAAGTTCTAAACATGAGTGGAAACAGAATGCATTTCACCAACCATCGTTTCCATACGAATTCTTCAGGAAAGGCCTGGATTTGCAAAGAAATTGTGAACAGGATTCAAGACTTATTTTCTCCACAGTGCACTAATACAACTATCCCTTTGTATAGGAAGGAACCACAATCAACGTTTCCTGAAGACCAACTTCCTAGCAGTGAAGTCCTACAAATGATAGAAATCGCAGCACTGACTCCAAGCTCTCTATGGATGAACAAATGCAAAATTCTCTTTTAGACAAGAATCGTCGTCCTAACTTGAATAAAAGACCAGTAAACAGAAGTGATGATTTTTCATGGGCATAAATCAACACTAGGAATTAAAGACCATGCTGAATTCACACGCCTCCTTAACTGTATTTCATCAAAATATACGGGGCTTAAAGTATAAAACAGATGAATTATTACGGTCCTTAGATTGTCTTAACCTTACTCCACATATTATGTGTCTGTCTCAGCATTACACAATGCAGCAAAACTTTTACTGATTGATTTGGAAAGTTCTCACTTAGCTTCTAATTTCTCACACAACAATCATGCAGGAGGAGGGGTACGCATATATACCCATTCGAACCCGGAAATCTATTCATTGAATTTATCTAAATTTTGCACGGATAAAATTATTGAAGTTTGTGCAAGTCCAAACTTAATAACTATTTTATTACAATATTATGTATATATACATCATCATCTGCTGATTTTGATCAATTTTTAGAGCAACTTGACTTGATCTTAAAATATTCTTACAAACCCAACATGGAGTTCATAATATGCGGGGACTGAAATGTTAACTTTTTATTGGAGTGCAATAATACTTTCCAACTAACATTGCTATTGCAATCTTATGATATGTTTTATACAGTAGATTTTCCCACTAGAACAGCCATTGATAATATTTTTATTAATTTCTGCAGAATCAATTCTTTTAAAATCCACCCTACAGTAAATGGGCTTTCTGATCATGATGCCCAATTTCTTGTTATAAGCAATGTATTTAAACTTCAAACAATGACCAGCTATGCAAAAAAAAGGTTAGTAACTGAGGCTGCAGTTCTAAACTCCGATTAGACTGATGTGGGAAAAGGAATCAAATAAAATGACAACTTTCATGATGGCTGGAAAGGAACCGAAGGCTTGGAGAACTTAAATTTAGACAATTATATACCTACAAAGAGAATGTAATTTGTATTTCATGAATGAGAGCAATGTAGAATCGTGCCCACAAATAAAGATTTTAATAGACCCAGCCAATCACATACCACTCTCATTGATACAGGATGCCAGTGTCCTGTGACTTCAGAGGAATTATACAATGAGTTACGAGCAAAGTGATTAAGGCGTTTCGAAATACAAACACAAAATGTAGTGTTGCAGAGTGCACTGACTGATGAAACCAAACAAATAAAAAGGAGAGCAATGGTCGAGTTGGAGTGCAGGGGACTAATAATTGATTAAATCTTCCTCATTACTCCTCAACTAGTGACAAATTTGTTGTTGGGACTGGACTTTTGTGTTAATAAGGGCTTAATTACTGACTTCCCAATTAGGCAATTCTGTAGGCAGAGGTGAAGACCCAGTAGCCAGCACAGAGCCCAGGCAATACTTCGACCCTACTCACACCACCATTTTCACAATTCTGCAAAGAGACCTCTGATCCATGTATTTTCCCCAAGCTGAATGCAGCCCAAAGGACAAATTACCATCTTGCAGCTATCATCCTATCAAGCAACTACATCAATTATGTTGAACATATATGTAAAGATGGCCGCTGACATAGCCAGAATGAAGGTAGTAATGAGTTTAATCCAAAGGCGCCAAGTAATGAAGGGCGCATCAAACCTAATATTTTTAGTGATGAGCTCAGTTGTTTGAATTTTAAGGCAGCGAGCCTATAGGAGAAAAAGATGATGAAGGGAAATTCTGGTGCACAACAAGCACCACTGCACAATGGAGGTGATTTTGATTAAAAGGTCCTGTTGAAAACACAACATATGTCAGATGCTATCATGTGAGTGAGTGGTAAATTTGAGACCATATCACAGATCATATGACATTAGCAGCTACATACCACCAGCTACGTATCAGCTGACAGATGCAAAAGGAAATGAAAATAATGCCTTAATAACTAAAGCTGATAAAGGCAATTCTATAACTACAGTCTATAAAACAAATTATCAAGAGAATGTAATGGATTTTATTAACTCTAATCCATCCAAAATTTCAAACACTGACCAAACACATACATTCCAAAAAGAAATAAGGAGGAGTATAAATAACAGTAAGGTTTTATTAAATAAGAATGACATTTAAATATATCAATCTTAATCCTAGGCCCCCGATCATGAGAGGTCTCATTAAAATTCACAAAGAGGATACATCTATGGGGGGCCAAAAGGGCAGTATGAGGTCTCAGGGATGCACACTATGCTAGTGAGTATGTATTGCTAAAAATTAATTAAAGACGGAGGACGAACATTAAGAACGACACTGCATAAATTGATCATAAATATCTGGGATAATGAACAGCTACCAGATCAGTGGAATGAAGGAATAATTTGTCCAATTTTTAAAAAAGGCGACAGGCTAAATTGTGAGAATTACAGACAAATTACGATGCTGAATACTGCATATAAGATATATGCAATTCTGTTAAATAATAGATCAGTGAAAATAGTTGAAAATCAACTAAGTGAAGCTCAAATGGGATTCCGGCATAACAGATCAACCATTGATAGATAACATATTCATAATTATACAGGTTTTTGAAAAGTACCATGAATTTAACATAGAATTACGCAACATATTTATAGATTATTCAAGAGCATTTGACTCAGTTTATAGAAATAAAAAAAAAGTCTGCCGGAGTATCGAGTACCCACTAAGCTAATTATACTGATCTCTCTAACTCTTATTGATACAGAGGTAAAAATTAAGATAAACAACAGTCTCAGTAATGACTTTAAAGTTGAAGTTGGAGTTGGACAAGGAGATCCATTATCTGTTGCCCTTTTTAGTGTAGCTATTGACTCAATCTTAAAACAGTTAGACATTAGAGGTTACATCTCTACCAGACTTATACAATGTATCAGACATGCTGACGATATTCTGATTACAGCTCGCACTACACAGGCTGCAAGTGATACATTTGAGAAACTTAAAAATCAGTCCCTGATAACTGGTTTAGTAATAAATGAAAATAAAACTAAACATCTTAGGTGTACACGAGGAAAATACCAAATTGATGATCTGCATACCAACAACATGCAATTGGAACAAATTCATTCTTATAAGTACTCAGAATCAATTATAAACAGAGATAAATCTATTGAAGAAGAAATAAGAGAAAGGATCATGGCTGGTAACAAAGCATATTATGCAAACAGATCCATACTTAACAGTAAATTGGTCCACAAGAAGTCCAAACTTCTCCCCTGTTGGTGCCTCCACCTTGTCGTGGTAGGGGAGCTTTGAGTACCCCAATAACCCAGAGAGCTATGCCGCCGGTAGCGTAACTACTGGTAGGGTCACCCTTGGCAGACAGGTCAAAGGGTAGGGGTCAGACTAAGAGGGGTGCCCTGGTCCTCCAGGTTGGGGGTTGAGCGTTGGACTGACTCTTCAACCTTGTAAAAATCTCTTGTTGTGAAAACTAATAGAGTGAAAATCAGACTGATGGAAGGACGACGACTAGGCAGGCCATGGAACAGAAGACACTGGAGAAGGAATGAATTATACTTAGGGACCTGGAACGTTCTATCCTTATATCAAGCAGGAGCACTTAGAATTCTACTTGATCAAATTCACAAATATAAGGCTGGTATCATAGCAATACAGAAGGTACACTGGATTGGTCAAGGAGTCCTAGAAAAAAGAGATCACACTGTATTTTACAGTTGTGATAAGAAACAACATCTGTTGGGAGCTGGTTTTGTTGTGAAGAAGAACTTTAAGCACTTAGTAATTGACTTCAAGGCAATCAGCACAAGAATTTGTACCCTGAAAGTTAGAAGAAAATTCTTCAATTATACAATTGTAAGTGTCCACACACCAACGGAAGTATCTACTGAAGAAGAAAAGGAAAGCTTCTATGATCGTCTACAGAAAACATATGAAGAGAGTCCATCTTATGATGTTAAAATTGTCATAGGAGATATAAATGCGCAGATAGGAAAGGAAGAAGTAGACTGTCCAACAATAGGAAAACATAGTCTACACGAGAATACAAACGATAATGGCTATCACCTAATACAGTTTGCAACCTTAAATAATATGGTGACTGGTAGTACAATGTTTCAGCACAAGAATATACATAAATCTACAGGGACAGCACCAGATAGATCATTTGAGAGCCAAATTGACCATATGGTAATAGATGCCAGGCATATGTCAGACCTGCTGGATATTACATCATATAGGGGAGGAAATGTGGACTCTGATCACTACCTAGTAATAGCTAGAATGAGAGCTCGAATATCAAACATAAAGAAGATAAGAGGAGAGAGAACAAGGAAATTCTGTACATGTAAATTACAAGATGAGAATATGGCAAGCATGTATGCGGAAAGATTAGAGGAGTGCCTGAAACAGTTTCCTTGCATTGGCGGGGAAACAGTACAAGAAGAATGGGAGCTATGTAAAAGCACCATACAGCAAGTAGCAGAAGTTCTGGGAAGGCAGGTATCACAAAAGAGAAACGAATGGTTTGATGAGGACTGTGAAAGGGCAACTAAAGAGAAAAATGAGGCTTACTTAATTATGCAACAACAACATGGTACTAGGAATAAAGTTCTCAGATACCAGGAGAAAAGAAGAGAAGAAAATACATAAGAAAAGAAAGTGAGAATGGGAAAAGAAACAGTTAGAAGAACTTCAAGATTTATATTGCACCAGGGAGGCTAGAAAGCTTTACAGTAAAGTCAAGGAAACTAAGAAAGAATTCAAACCAAGGGTTAATATATGTAAGGCTAGGGACGGATCAATCATCTGTGATCAGAATGAAGTACTGGCATGATGAAATGAACATTTGGATGACCTCCTTAACAAAAATAATAACCAGGACATCATTGCAGAAGGTGTAAATACGCAGTTTACAGAAGGACCTATTGTAGAAGAAATGGATCCCCCCCACGTTTGAAGAACTGGAAGAAGCTATTAAGAAGCTTAAAAACAATAAGGCACCAGGAGCAGATGGAATAACAGCAGAACTACTCAAGCAAGGTGGAACAGAACTTCAAAATCGAATTTTTCAATCAATACTTCGTATTTGGGCGGATGAAGAGCTGCCCTATGAGTGAAATTTTGGAACAATATGTCCAATTCTGAAGAAAAGTGACCCAATGGCCTGTAGTAATTACAGGGGAATATTACGTCTTAATATAGCTTATAAAATCCTCTCCTATATTCTATACGTCCGCCGCTCAAAATATACTGAAAGAATTATAGGTAAATATCAATGTGGCTTCCGGAAAGGGAAATCAACAACCAATCAGATCTTTACCTTAAGTCAAATTATGGAAAAGACAGTTGAATATCAAATTGGAGTATGCCATCTGTTTATTGGTTTTAAATCAGCCTATGACAGTATCTACCGAGAGAAACTCCTTTGTGCCATGATGGAATTTGGTATTCCATTTAAACTGATAAGATTGGTTAAAACAACAATGACCAATGTGCAATGCTCAGTCCAGACCCAGTCTCATCTGTCGGAACCAATATCTACCACGCACGGAGTGAGGCAAGGTGATGCACTTGCCTGCCTCCTCTTTAATATAGCTTTTGAAAAAGTCATACAGGACTCAGGCATTCAAACCAGAGGAACCATTTTCTTTAAGACTGTACAAATATGCAGATGATATTGATTTAATGGCACGTACAATTCCTGGACTCAATGAAGCTTTCTTAAATCTGGAGAAATCTGCAAGAAATATGGGACTGGTAATAAATCAAGAGAAGGCGGTATACTTGCACAGTGGAAAGGACACAACAACATTATATCAAGATCTTGTAATGGGAAACTACACATTTAAGAGGGTGGACAATTTTAAATATCTGGGTACAATGGTCAATAAAATGAACAACAAATCAGTAGAAGTGAATGCCCGATTGATAATGGCTAACAGAGCATATTATGGGTTACAGAACCATATGAAATCAAGGATCATATCCAGGTATATCAACACACTCCTTTACAAAACATTAATTAGACCAGTACTTACATATGGGGCAGAGACATGGGTACTATCCAAACAAGATGAACATCGTCTTGGTATTTTTGAGCGCAGAATCCTCTGGAGAATTTATGGCCCAGTGCATGATGGGGGAAGATGGCGAATTAGAACCAAGAACTCTATCAATTGTGTGGTGAGAATGACATTGTGAAATTTTGTAAGCTGAGTAGACTGAGATGGGCAGGACATGTCATATGCCAGGATGATGATGATGATTTATCCAGGAGAGTCCTCCTCAGTGAGCCAGGAGGAAGGCGCCTTAGAGGGAGACCCAGGCTGCGCTGGGAAGATGGAATGAAGGAAGACGCAGCAACGCTAGGGTGTAGAAATTGGAGAGCAGTCACCCTAAACTGGGAAGGATGGAGGAAACTCTTGAAGGAGTCCAAGGCACACCCCAGGCTGTAGCGCCGTTGGGGGGGGGGGGAGAGAGAAGTCCAAACTTAAAATATATCACACCATCATAAGACCTGTAGTCACGTATGGCTGTGAAACTTGGGTCTTGAAAGAAGACATCAAACAAAAACTATTAGTCTTTGAAAGGAAAATATTAAGAGGGATATTTGGACCCACCAACGAATTAAATGGCATGTGGAGAATCAAAACAAATAGTGACCTCAATAAATTTATTAAAAACCCAACTATAATTAACTTTATTAAAGCACAAAGACTAAGCCGGCTTGGAGACATTCACTGAATGGATAGTGACGGGATGGTCAAAAAAGTGTATGAGTGGAAACCAATACCCACGAGACCACAAGGCAGACCGAAACTCAGATGGGAAAATGACATAAAGAATGATCTAAAAGAAATGAAATTAAAGAATTGGAGAATCTGCATCCAGGATAGAAATAAATGTAAAAAATAGTTGAGAAGGCCAAGAGTTTCAATATGTGAAGTTGTAGCACCCGACGAAGAAGAAGAAGAAGGATACATCTATAAGACCCACAATAAATTGGAGAGAAGTCCCAGCGTATAAACCACCTCAATTTCTTGCAAATAAGCTACCAACATACATATTGTTACCTAACATTTTTAATGTAACCAACACCCTACACCTAATAAATGATTTAAGTGAAATAAAATGTGACCAAAACATAAGACTAGCATCCTTTGATATAACCAAAATGTACACAAACCCCAGTGAATGAAGTGTCAAAGATTATTAATAACATCCTGAGTGAAAATGGAACAGAGAAAGCCACCAAAGATGAAATTCTCCAATACTGTTATATTGTCATCAACCAAAACTACTTTCAGTATGATGATGTAAAATATACACAAACAGATGGCTTGGCTATAGGAGCACCTACATCGTTGCTGTTTTCTGAAGTATACCTACAATACTTGGAACATACAAAATTGGTTAACAACTCAAACAAATACACAATCATCGGACTTCAGATATGTAGATAATATTCTAATAATATATAAGAATGACACGACAGATACCTATGAAATGCTCAGCACATTCAATAACATCGCTGGTAACTTAAAGTTCTCTATTGAAGGAGAGAAAAACAATGTGATCAGTTTCTTAGATATTACCATAAGGAAGCAAAATAATCAGTTTCAAACAGACATTTACAGAAAACCTACAGCGACAGATTGTATCATTCCAAATGGATCGTGTCACCCACATGAACACAAGACAGCCACAATCCAGTATTTTGCTAATGGAATTGCAACATACCCACTCAGTACAATAGAAAAAGAAAGAGAAATAAAGGTTGTAAAGAATATTATGTCGGAAAACAGAATGGGAATACTGTTGCACATACAGAAGAAAGACAAAACAGGGAACCAATGTATACAGCCACACAGTGCTACTCCACCCTCACCCTCACATCAACCAAAGCAGTCATGATTAATATAACAATGGCAAGAAGACTGTAAAATACATCATTTTTATAATAATAAGATTCAGGTCAAGCAATAGTACAGTTTAAAGAATTTTACCTGCCTAATCTTACATGCTTATTATTCAAAGAATAACGCCATTTTGTTTTATTGCAATACTGTTTGGTTGTTAATAGACACTTGTGAGATCTCGCAACAAAGCATGCAATTTATCTTGTAACAAAGGTTGCTAGTATGACAGGATCATGCTAGAATTTAATCTTAAATGAGTGTGTCCTTGCGTATTTAGTCATGAAAGTCTGATTGATTCAGTTGATTTATACTGATGCCATGATCCTATTTGATGAGTACAGTTAGCCCCTATTAATTCCATAATTATGTATGCATGTTACTGCAGAATTGTGTTACTTTCAAATGCATACCTATTGTGTGTGGAAGAATGTTGTAGAAACGTACTGGTAGCCTTAGAAAGACAGGACAGCTTAAAAAGTGTAAAGCTTTGCAGACAAGCGTGTGAACAAAAATTTCAGTTACAGAAATGAGGAGGAAGTGATTTGTAGCAAGCAGGTAGTTCCCTTGTCTAAGGTACGGGCTACAGGGAGGAAAGATGTTAAGATGGCTAGATGTGAAAGGGACATAGTATTGACGAATGTAAGTTCAGAAGTACAGTGTGACTGCCTATGATGTGTACATGTTATGAAGCACAATCTCACCACTGGTAATTGCTTTGATATTTATGGTAATTATAAGACTTCTACATCACATGAATTGAATGATGGCACTGAAACAAATGTGATCAGTTACTTTTGTGTAACTATGACATTTATTTCAGGGGAGGATGTTACCGGGCAATTTGGTATGAGCGCTGAGCCCAGGCTTTACATTACTTTTCATTTCTTTCAGTTAGCCTTTTTGGAAATCTGGGGGGTTCACATGCTAGACAAGAAGTCACCTTGTATGAGGCATAGATCTTCCTATTAGAGTTTAGCTTTTAATTTTAAATTTCAGCCAACAGGGGAATTTATAGCTAGGCAGGGGAAGATGGTTTTGTGGGCAGACAAGAGGAATTTACAGAGCAGGTAACAAATGTATTTCCTCTAACAGCTGCTCTCATTTCTCACCATTTGTGGGAACCAGATGTAAAACACTGAATGAGATAGGTTGAAGTACTGCGGTCAAGAACAAGTGTGTGCAACCTCAACCTGATACAATTTTTTTAGTGATATTGATAAAGATCATGTAAGATTATTGTGTGTTCATTTGTGTGCAACTGAATGTTGAAAGACAAAAAGGGTCCGGATCTGTTAAGTGGCGAACATGCGCATATTCCCCAGAATTAGGGTTTCAGAACAACCAAACCAAGCTAGACTGCCATGCCCAAGAAACCAGCGACAAATGGACACAAATCTTTACAGTGCTACACACCAGTACAGCAGAGATGCTCCAAGAATACCTGGGGTGCCACATATTACTGTAACAGCATTAATGCATGATCTTACTTATGCAATTTTAGCTTCCTTACTAGCCAACCATGGATTCTGGCCAGGTGTTAGCAGATAAAGGAATCACAAATTGTAGCAGTTACAGGCTTAATTACAAGGTCAAAGTACAGTGTTTTGCAGGCAAGAAGTTCCCAGATACAAAATTTTGCAGTGTTGGAGTTTAGATTTTTAAAGTCACACCAAATGTAACATTATTCATGTTCCATTTTCCCACATATAAACTTCTCATGTAAAAAGTTTTCCTGCCACGAAAGTTCACTTTTTTATATTCTCACACAAAAACTTCACATTTAATATGTCTCAAATGGGGTAGCAATCATTACTCATTTCTTGTTTATCAGACTGTACCACAGCTGATAACCACCTGCACACCACTTCATCCCTTTAGCATTATACCTTTACTGTATGTTCCTAGTTCTGTAGTTCTTGCTAACATTTTTTACTAAATGAAGCATAACACAGACCTGTTACAGCAAGCTTTAAACTTGATACAGTTCCCAGTATTCTCCTGCCATTGATGATAATTTGCTATGACTTAATGAGCATCGAAGACCTGTGTAATAACAGTCCTGGGGTGCTGAGGTAAATGAAGTCCACATGCATCCACAACTGATGACTCTAGACCAGAACTTTTTATGTGGCGCATTTTCTTTAGCACTGCATTAACTGCATATCCAAGTTACCCTGACAATATACATTTGCGATCTTTATAGTTGAAATATTATGAAATACTCGCCTGGGATGAAAATACAAAAGTGAATCAAAAAAATATACCTAATTTTTACATTCCCCTTATAAAACATTTCCCCCTTTCATTTTTGCTGCTCACTTGAAAAAGTTTTTATGCAGAGAACTCTGTATATACTTAACAGTGTGTTGTACTTTGCAAAATAATATGTTTTAAAAATCACATATGCTCTGAGGAAACATAAATATTTCAGTCTCAGTTTCTTCTGTGGCACAGCAAAAGAAATATTTATGGTTTGAAAAGGAGGTGGCAATGGTATCTCATTCAAGCTACTGATTCTGGCAGTACGCTGTGACCTACAGTTCTAAAAGACAAGTCATTGTCATTTGGAAATGTAAGCCACTTAGGCAAAGGCCGCCACTGTGGAGGAAACCAGAAAGTTGCCCTGTGCTTCAGCACTGAAACATGAAGGCATGGAGGTACAGTTCTGAACATTCCACACCTTGGTAGTACATGAAGGCAAACTGTCAGTTTCAAGCTCTACTGCCACTATTTCCAGGAAAAGCAGTGCCAGTACCTGCTGGATATGAGAAGGCCTTGATATAGTCCAGATACAGCAAAAAAAAAAGAGAGAGAAAAAATCCATACCCATTACTGGGAACTGAAGCCCAGTAACGTAACCATCTTAAGTTTCACGGGATGTTACACTATGTCAACCGCTAAACAGTCACAGACATAATGGAAGCATTACTCTCCACCAAAACACCAGTACATCATTACCAGTCAACGTGGCATAACATCCTAGAAGATACAAATCTTTATCAACACTGCTATGAGAACCTCCAACCTAGATTTGGAAGCCTTTCAGAAGTACACAAGATTTCACCCTTACAAGTTTATGTAACATATTTACAACATTTAAATACGTTTGTATATACAAGTGCAGAACACAGTCAAGTGTCTGTCCCTACCACACTTAACCCCTTCACTAACGACACAGTTGCTGCTAATTTCACTATACCACATATTAAGAGGGAAGGGACTGAACTCTGTGACCAGTGTGGGTCACACTAGCAACACACAGTGATTGTCACAGCCTCCTACAGTTCACCATACTCGCCACCTGCAGTGTACTTCTTCTTTCGTGGAGCACAGTAGCATGCTTCTTTCTGGCTGTCTATGTACGACTTACACCCCAATGTTATTGTGCCAGTGAACAACATCTTGGCCGCTGCTTTACATCCTGAAAACAGGCAATGTTATTCATTTGATACAATGCCCTCCTAGGTGTGGAAGTATACAAAAATATTAGCCCACTTCAGAGTTTCTTGAAATGACATATATCCTGCCCTTCAATCCCATTTAACACACTGCTGACTAAGATCATTTCCCAGATGTGGTAAGTCACTCTTTCCAAACAGCCACACCATGTACTAAAAATATTTCTAAGTTTTATCTTATAAATGCACTAGTGTATCATCCTGTCATCAACAGATGAGATACAAATGCTCCTTCGGCATCTTCCTCCAACCACAGAGTTCATTTTATTATTTACATACACCAAAAAACATTTAAAAATAAGAAAACACTGCAACAGATGGGACCTGCTGCCACTTAAATGCACCTGCAAGGGAAGGCAGTGTGTTATTTACTGAAGCCTTCAAAGAGTTAAATGCCCAAAGGTGTAAAACCACCTGGAAATGTTCAACTCAAGACTCCTGAAGTAGCTCTATGGTCTTTCACTATGTCAATGAGACAGGCTCATTATTAGCACAAAACAGGTTAACTGAAGTCCCACAGTTCTACCTACTCAAAAACACACAGAGATTATTATGAGTAAATGCGATTACACAGTAAATTCAATGTTATCCATATTCCGGGCAATAGATTTGATTAAATACTGTATATTGACTGGATTAAGTACTGTATAGTGATTATACAGTATTTGGTGGTAACACTAAACTTGGTCTGGTAGTAGCACGAAACAAAATCCAGGTTCATTATTGAATCAGGAAGCCCATCACCCAGTGAAAATACAAGCACAGTTGAAACTGGTTATAATCACATCAGTTTATACAACAACTTGTCTACAGTATCAGATATTCCGTGGCAAAAATTACTTCCTCATTGTTAAGCATAACATTATACTTGTCAGTTATAACAACACTTGTTTGTAGCAACACAAAATATTCAGTCCCTTTCATAACGTTATAACCGAGTTTAACTGTAGTTCAGGAGTTGGATGCACCATCATCATCTTACACTGACATTTCCAGCAGGATCTCCTTGTAACCTGACTTCATGGTGCAAGGCTTACAAGAAAAGACAAACTCCTCAGCTGCTCAAGAAATTCCCTTCTTCTGTAGAACTCACAGTTCATTACAAAGTTCACAAAAGCCTGCCATTATACACTATCCTCAGTTACTCTCTCCTGCCATAAGTGTTCCCATTCTAGCGTGCCCCTCTCTCTTGTGTACATCACTACTCACTTGGCCTCTCTTTATGTTGCTCTTGGTCTCCCCACTTGTTTTTCATCCAACATCTTCATTTCTGCAGCTCTGAAATGAGTTCTACATTCGATAATGTGTAACTGTACCCTTGCACCTACATGTGGAGTGGCTGGGTAAGGCTTATACTTGGCAACAACTTGCCTTGCCCATAACAGTTTTCAGCTATTCCTAGTGTTTTATTTACAGCTGTCATTCACAGATGGCAGGGAAGTAAACTTGCTATACTACTTAGCTATTTTGTGGCAGGTGTTGAGTACCAATGTGTAGTTTCTTCTTGTTTCTATTTTTTAATGTACAAATGCATATAGTAATGGTCTACTAAAAGAGTGACTCATGAGATCCACAGTGCAGACTTGAAAGGCCACTCCACTTCCACAAGCAGGACATTTAAATTCCTATACAAGAAGTTAACGTCACCAAGTTTGTTGTTTCTGCTTTCAGATTCTGTTACATCTTCTGCATTTCTTATTACAAGAATGAGACAGATAAGCAAAGACAGAAAAATCTTGGCTGTAGCATGTACACTGTAACATGTAAACTGGATTATGGTGGTTTAGAATAGGGCCCAAGCATCAGATCATGCGATCACAGCAATGACCTAGAATTAAAAGGAAAGAAAATTGCTGGATGACCCAAAACAAGTTAATTCACAAAGGTATTGCATGACAATGGGAAGAGAAGAAAAGTTAGCAAGAAACAGAAAATAAAGACCATGGGTACAAAGAAGGCACAGGAGATTCTTCATTTACTGGGATGTACAAAATGAAATTGCAGCAAGATGAAGAGGAAGAAATGAACGTTCTGGTTCTGTAAATAGATGCTACATTATAAAAAAAACTTGTCATAAATTTGAATCAGTGTAGTATTTCTCATAAAAATGTTAAGAGTGGCAATCTTTTAGGCACACAATTCATACCTTTCCCTACTGTTTGACCAGCTGCTACTTCATACTTTTCACACATCTTGTACAGACAACGCCTGAAGTCAAAATCACACTGCTCCTTATCTTGCCCACAAGTGTCATAACAAATGTCATGAGCATTGCAACAATCTGTCATCTCACCAACTGGCAGATTTTCTGCAGGTATCTGTAAGGAAATTTAGGAAACATTGTTCCTAAGTTAGTCAGTTAACAAAAATGATAAATTCAAAAAATATATTTTGTATTATTCAGCTCAAAAACTCCTGTCACTTACGTAGCAACTAACAAATAATATACAAGGTATATATAATACATATACATATACGTACACATGTGTGTTAGTCGGCTTGTGCAATTTGTAATTCAAGAGAGAATCTCACTTTGAAGGACAAATATAAACTGCAGTCGTTTGAATGTTCTGATCTACATCACACTTAGTATTACTGGGTTTATGGACTTTTACCTCATCCAGTACTCTTAACATAACACCAAGTTTCAAAAGTCACATCCTCAGATGAAAAGATAGGGAAGCATCTTAAACCATTAGGAATAGCTAATTCCAATCCTTGAACTTTAATTTCAATCACTGCAGTGAGACCAGACACAATTTTGGAAACATGTTCCATTCAGAATACTAAACAGTAGACAAAGTAAAGGAACATGGAATGATAAGTACAAAGATGCAAGTGTTTATAAATGAAGTGCTCAGGAAGATCTGACACATGTTCAACTGAAACGCAACTGAGGATCACTATGAGTGAAGGTATTGCAACAGTTAGAAAAGTATCAATACAGGCATTCAGACGCAGTCCTGTTGATGCAAGGGCCAGCATATCTCATCTGCACACAATTCACTGGTCCAATGTCTAAACCATGGCACCACAGCCTCACGCACATTGTCATGTCTAGGCCATATGCAGGAAGTTTGGGCACCCCCACTGTGTGGCATACAATTGGTTCTGAACCCTGGACCATATGGGAATGGGCACTGTTATGGAGCAAGATGTTGCAATCAGTGCATTTACCCACATGCTTGTTCTTCATCTTGGTATGCAGCATTTGAAGAGTTTGACAGCAACAGTTTGCACTGATTATGTTGCTATGAGAAGTCCAAAAGCAGGAATCACGTGATGTCAAAGGCCTCAGTGAAAATAACTTCACTGGTGGATGCTTGTGACTTGAATTTCTTCAGCTGAAGTGAAGTGGGGTGTCACCATTGCATGGCCACTGGTTTTACCATGGACACAAAATGGGAACACCACATCTCATTGCCCACCACAATCTGCTAGACAAATGAATCACCCTCAGCATCGGCACAGTGCGTGCAATCATACAGGATCTTGGATACCACAAGATGTGTTGCTTGTGGTCCCAGGTCCACTGACTAACAAATAAACACAGCATCACCCATAAATATCACCAGTAGTGATGGCAACATCCTGCTGCGCAAGAATGCCTGGCCCCATTTGGCCCACACAGTGCAAGACCAAGTGAATTTCATGCAATGGGAGGTACTCAAACATCCTACGTACAGCCCAGACACATTGCCAAGTGATTTTAACATCATCAGAGCATTAAAGAAAACCTTCAAAGACCAAACATTCACGTGGGACAACAAAGTGCAGGAGGCTGTGGTACAGTGGTAGTGGCAGCGCCCCAAGGAATTCTTTTCAGACAGGCTACTTTGACCTGTGCACCAATGGGACGCCTGTCTGAATATCTGTAGTAATTTTTTCTAGCTGTTGCAATACCTTCACCCATAAGCACCCTCAAACAGGTTTCAGTTGTACATGCTCCATATACCCTGCCCACGAGATACGACAGTGGAACAACATAATTTAAATTGGCCCACAGTACATTCTGGCCGTTAGACAAGGAAATATTAGCCAGTTCAACCCAGGTCATTCACAACCTTTCCCCAAGACCCATTTTTATATGATTCTCCACACCGTCCTTCTCAGTCATGAGCTTCTGCATGTGTCACTTGTATCACAATCTGTACACATGGCTAGCTTATCACAAGCTCCTTGATTTTGCTACCATAACGACACTAGGTTACCTGTATACTTCACGTGTTTCTGCTTACACAACATTGTCCATCCTGCACATACTTCATTCCTCATATAGCCAATACTTTAACTGCTTAGTTTTCAGACATTCAAAATTTAAGTTCCTCTCACAAAGAGACATGTCACAACCACAAAAATATAACAATAAAACTCTATTATACTTTAATCTACACATTCATTCAGAGCAACTGAATAATATGATGACCATGTACACCTGCCATGCATCTGAGGTTCATTAACAGTTACTTGACCTAAAATTGTAAAAAAAAATACTACTGTAAACTAAAGGATTCTGTTCTTCCAGAATATGAGACCGTGTCACAGTGTAATCAGACCCTGATGTCTTGAAGGAACCTACTGCCTTCATCTTCATACAGTCCTCGAATATAGACCTAATAACCCTTGAAGATGAAGGCAGTATGCTGCTTCAAACGAAGCAGTGTCATATACCAGATAAACAGAATCATCAGCTACACCACTGCAAAAACCTAAAATCTTGCACCATAACTTAGTTAACCCTTTAAAGACGAAGCGTATCTGTTTTATATAAGGACTCAGTGCGTACCACGCTGTAAACACACTCCACTTCGGTTATAAAAGCCAGTCTCTTAATGTTTTATAAGGCAAAAGTTGCTGTTTGTTCTGAGATCCGTACAAAACACATAAAGCAATGTGGGCACCATGTAGAATTTTTTGATGTTAAATCTGGTGGTACGTAAAGTTACCGCTAGGCCTTAAAAGGTTAATTTAACTAATGGGGTTGTCACCAAATCTAGGTTTTATATACAGTTTCTAGCACTAACACAAGCCACTGTATGGGGGATGGGAGAGGTGCATACACGATTTTGGTAGGGAGACCTGAGGGAAGGAGACCACTTGGGAGACCCAGGCATAGAAGGGAGGATAATATTAAAATGGATCTTAAAGCCATTGGATGGGGGGCATGGACTGGATTCAGCTGGCTCAGGATGGGACAGGTGGCGGGCTCTTGTGACTGTGATAATGAACCTTCAGGTTCCACAAAATGCAGGTAATTTCTTGACTAGCTGAGGACCTGTTAGCTTTTCAAGAATAATGCTGCTCCATGGAACTAGTTAATACAAACCACTGTAACTTACTTCCACATTGGCAGTCATTGTGTTGAATTATCAGTTAACATATATTGCTTTAACCATCACAATAAACAAACTGAAAAATTAAAAATTCACTTTAATTAACTAACAGTTATCCATGTGTTTCACCATCACCTGCAACCTAAAACTCCACAAACCATACATATGCTCTTGGAGTTACATATTACTAAAATAGGTATAAAAATTTAACATTATGACACAAAACACTTTTAGGAAAACATAACGACAAATTTTCAATTCTCCAGTAGTAATGTATACACTACATATTACTGGTGAAACTGCAGAAGCAAAACTTCCCACAAATGGAAAATAACCATAAAGAAATACAAATCAAAAGTGAGGATACAATTCATGTTCAATGGCTTATACACTGGGAAGATAACTAAAATATTTAATGATGCAAACCTTAAAACAGCCTACAGAATTGTCCACCCAACCTTTAGCTTGCAGGCAACATGATAACCATGATACAGTGCTATGTCACCCACAAAGATGTTTCAAATAATAAAACATCTTCCAACCCTTATCATGGTAACATGGCAACAGAATGACAAAGCAATTCCACCACTTCCCTGAAAAACTATGGAAAAAAACTCACAACCATTTCTACACTCCCACATCACCCCATCATACATTCTCAATGTTAGTAATTAAATTTATTACTATCAAATACCAATGACCTTTATCACAATGTGTCCCACATGTGGTTACGACATACGCATATTAACACCTACACTGGCATTTCTTGACTTCAGTTTTTTCACACATCTGAGTCACAAAAATCCAGTCCTTATGCCATTCTGGAGCCTCAACTTACAGTTAATGTTTACAATCCTGCATTAAAGCTACATAAGTAACACCATGGCATTAAAGAACAAACCTAATGGTTCAAACCATGTTAGACATGGTTAACTGATGTGAATTTTTAATTCTTTATAATTTGTTGCACTATGATGGTGAATAATATATATAATCCCTCTAACCTAGTAGCACGGTTGGCTGAGGCACTGCGCTACAAGCCAGAAGGGCGCAAGTTTGATTACCAATGGTGTCATTGGAAATTTTCATTGACGTAATTCTTTCGGCTGCACCATGGCCCTCAGGTCGACTCAGTCTCTAGCAAAAATGAGTACCAGGCATATTTCCTGGGGCGTAAAGGTGGCAGGTGCATGCGGCTGACAACCTTACCACCTTCATGTGCTGATTGTCTTGATATGTGGGAGCCTCAGCCTCTTGAAACCCTCAGGGCCTGTCCACGCATGTACAGGGATAGCTTTACCTTTACCCTTTACTTCTAACCTAAGTAATGAAAGAGATCACCACACAGTAAAGAATGTCATTTAGTGTTGTTGAGTTCATAACGAACAAAACTTCTGTTTGCATATCATTGCTTCTAAAATGTACAACTATTTACTAGTCTACTGACAGAAATCTAACCTCCAATCCAAGAGAGCCACAACCATCACTGCTAGGCTTGTGGTACTTATTTTTAACAGCTTTACCACCTGAAAAAAAGCAATGATATTAAAACACGTACTATATGCATACACTCTAATTTCCTGCACCTGTATTCATCTCGTTGCATTTAAAGAACAATAAATTATGTCCACATTAACAGCAATCAGTTCAAAATTCTTTATTCATTTGAAGTACAATGATCATATATACAAAAATTGTCCTACTGCTCGCATCTCATCTAATAGAAACCACACTCAATGCATGTTGCAAACACAGAAATAGTCACCGATGTGATGTTCACTAACATTCATGGCTGCTGATATACAAAAACTAAGAGCTTAACCTTGGGTATACCATGTAAAGCGATGAATATAGTAGTTAAAACAGTTTGGTTTATAAACAAATCCAACGTGTAACCTTGGTCTTTACAAACACAAATCCAAACCTTAACCTTGGCTTACAAACAAATCAAAAACCTAACCTTGGTCTATACACACACACACAAACCAAAGGCCTAATCTTGGTTTATACTTCGTATGTTTTTCTTTACCTCGGTGAGTTTTAAGGTATTCACAATAGTGCAGTCAAGAATCCTGGACTTCTGGAATATGATGCAATATCAGTGGCTAAGTGGTCTCTCTAAACACCCAATGACACAGCATCACAATCAGAAGACCAGAAACCTTCTTTATGTATGTTGATAATTGCTAATTGAGCTTCCATGATGTGGTGAGAACTGTACGAGATACAGCATGACAGCCATGCAGAAACAATGGCATATGTTAGGGTAACATTTGAATGTTCAATTATAAATATTACTTTGGTTACAGAAACACTACATTTTGAAGCATTAATGAGTAATGAATTGCAAACAGTTACATGTCAAGACAAAATTTAATCTGTGCCTCTGCTATACATTAATGTCCTTTTTTCATTACATTTGCACACTTGCGAGATTTTCGGTTCTCACGGAGATACCGACATCAAGGCGTGTCAATTGGTAGTTAACGACATTTCGGAGGAGCTTCTTGCCTCCGTCTTCAGGGCTACGCAGTCGAAGTCATATTCCAGAAGATCTCAGTCTTCGTTTCGAGACTTACTTATTTACGACTTTCTCTTTTATATAACCTAGAAGTTCTCAAAACTTCTTACCGTCTGGACAGGTATATTTGCAATCCTCTTCTACAGCTGCATCAAACACTTCATGGGCAATTTTAAACTTCTTTGCAACTGTAATAATATTATCAAAGAGATCACCAAAAACATGTTCTGCGGCAAGAATTGCATCCCGCAAATTGCTTATTATACCGGCTCCATATCCACTCCACGCATAACCTAAGAACGTCAAGACGTATACGAATACTTTCATCTTAGGGATCTCCATGGTAAGCACTCCGATATTGCAGACCAAGCCTCACGTGCGAGATTCGGAAAGAGCAGAAAATTCATACTATGAGTGACTAAAATAACCAAAAATACTTCACGTACCGCGTTTTTCATTTTTATTTGGTTTGTGACGGGTTTAAACCTCATTGGTCAACAAAGCACGGAAAACAAGTCGTACGGTAACACTTGTTCCACGGATTAGCTGCATACACGGCAGTAGCTCGCACATACATCGAGGCATGGACAACTGGGGCCCAAGCGCGGCCGGTGGCGCCTCAGTAGCCTCGCTGGCTGTCTGTGCCTATTTTAGATGACCTGTCGTCGGTGCAGTGTACACCGTTGACCGATGCTCGCTGTCATGTTGGAAGGTTAAAGCGTAATTGTGATTGGTGGCTGCGTGTCTATTTGCGTAACCGTAGGTCAGATCGTTCGGTTGCATCTTCATTGGGCGTGGAGGGCACATGCATCAGAGACATCTCACAGCGGTGATTTATGAACTAACGGAACGTATTTCCGATTTCGCACCAACAGGTGTATGTAGTGTATTAGTCCCTTGCACAGAGATTAGTGCGCACAACCGCCATATTCGTTGTTTTCGAAAGTTAGTGTCAGTGCGGTCAGTTCGTTGTGGAAGTTTCGAATTAATTGTGAACGTTAAGTTTGTTAAGCGTGTGCTGACTGTAACTTAAATAATGTTTTGTGTGTAATTATATAGATAATTATATTTTATATATATCTATATCCATGTTGCGTTGGTTCCATGACGTAACCCCACTAGGCGATGTGGTGTTTGAAAGGCAGTATGTGTTTGGAAAGGAACTTTTGAGTTTTATTCTGGAAGTTTCAAATTTATTGTGAACGTAAGTTTGTTATTCATGTGTTGACTGTAACCTAAATCATATTATGTATGTAATTATATACTTGTATACGTGAATGTTGCGTTTCTCCCATGGCATAACCCAGCCAGGCCAGGTGGGTATTACGGGCAGTGTGGGTGGAAAGGAACATTCGAGTTTTATTGTGGAAGTTTCGAATTTATTGTGAACGTAAGTTTCTTACGCATGTGTTGAACGTAACCTTAATTTTATATATATATGACTGTTGCTCTTCTTCCGTGGCATAACGCAGCTAGGCCACGTGGTGCATTGAATGTAACCTGAACCATGTTATGTATTTAATTGTCTTTATGAATGTTGTGTTGTGTTTGTAGTGCACAATGGTGAAGTGTTATGCCTTAGGGTGAACGTCCTCCTACGGAAATAAAGTAGGAGTTCTCATCAGATTTCCAAAGGTTGCAAAGCGGTATGTTCGTGACGTGCAACATTTTTAATTACTGTAATTGTGACATGTAGACATCTTCACATGATGCAGTATCTAAAAATTTGTCAGTATGACCATTTATGCCAAAAAAATTTTAATAATTCAATATGATGAAAGCTTCTGGATGACCTACATTCATTTCTCGAGGAATCTGATGCTTCTGTACCACATCCATCCACAAATCATGGTACTGGAACAGATGATTCTCTTCCTGTTAATGTTGCAGCGCAAGTGCAGCAGGAGAAAGTGATCAAGTGTGACGTGAAACTGTTGTCCGTAGCATATGTCAGCGGTTTCATCACCAGACCCCTGCTATGTGACATCAAATGTGAGACTGGAATAAAAGTGATGTACTGTACAAAACAACGTGCACAATTAGAAAAGGGCATTATCTCATTTTCTCCCAAATCAGAGACACAACACTCCATTCCTCAGGTGACAAAATGTTAGTTGCACATTATTTTCACTGGCTACAACTGACTGTCACAAGTAGGCACTGCTGCATCACTTACATGTAATATCTGTGAAACAGCACCAGATGTCACCGAAAGTGTCAAGCAATTGCAGAATAAACTACGGTGTGACTCTGTTTATGTGGATTAATTGAGACCGCAAGCCATCTGGATATGCAGAAAATCAGTTTAAAGTAGAAAAAACTTTCTACAAACGTCCATCTTTAGGCTACATATTTATTTATGTACAAATAAAACAATATTTAATACTATTTACTAATAATTTGGGAACCTCTTTGGCTGTTATTATTTACAGTATGTGCCCGCATCTAAACCTTTAAACCACGTCTGATTTGAAGTTCTAGACAGCCATAACACTCTACAGGACTATACTTGATTTGATAACCAGTAATTTCAAGGCAAATTAGTTTCGTAGAATTCTCAACAAAGCTACCTGAAGGGCCAAGCCAACCTGGATAATTGGCGATCCAGATAGCCAGCGTTCAGATAATTGCAGTTATACTGTATTTTAAAAATGCTTCTTAGTTCCTATTTATAAATAATAGTAAGGGAATAATTGCACAAAATTGTTAAATTTTTAGTTACAAGTGTTGAGACACCTCTGCCATGAAGTTTATTGCAAGTGGCCACAAGCACAGGAATCTAGCTTTTTGCAGGCAGTTCCATACACTGTGTTCCACAATGAGACAGCTTCCCTATGGCTCAGACTTTGAGTTTCCTCCGTTTCTAATGTTTCCAAAATAAATAACAAACACGAAACATCAAAACCTAAAGTCGGGTTTCTTGAAGCATGTAAGGAGAACTGAAAAAAATACAAGCCACTGGTCCCAAAGCTTAACATCAACTAATGAAGTGACACAAGTCTTCATTTCTGAAACAGCATATTCAAAGGAGAGATAAAAACACCCCATCATTTTTATGATTACTAACATAATTTAAATTCTTATATTTGGAATATTGTATAAACTCACTGTTACATGATAATGTAAAATCTTAATACCATGCCACAAGATTAGGACACCCCTAACAATTGTGTAAAATGCACCAAACCATGCAGGTTGAACTGTTTTATTTAACAGAAGTTGCACGTGGAATGGTCAGTCATTGTTGGTTCTGAAAAATCTTGAAAAGTGAACATATGACAAACTGGAAGCAAATGAACACAATAGAACAAAGAAGTTGTTGGTCATTCTAGAAACTAAGTTTGAGATCTGCTTCCAGAAATTGAAGGAACAGTGAAATGCACACACGTTCTGAAACAGCTAGTTTTAGGGCAGTTATCCTCCCATCCTTGAAAACAGTATTTTAGTTTTCACAGATTCAGTCTCAATGCTTTTTGATCAGGTCTCATATGTTGTGACTAGTAACAGCTGTATAACATTTTCAGAGCATTCTGGCTTCTCCAGGATAGGTAATGAGTTGGTGGAAAGTCTGATGGGTTGTGAATTTTCCTTTACATTATCTTTATACAGTAAAATATGATCATCGTAATCCATAAAGAAGTTGGTTAAAACAGTTTGATAAATGGTGTAGATCAGAGATGAAAAGGTACAAGTCACTCTCATCAAACTTTGTTATATTACCTTCAAGACAAAGGCAATAGGTTCCTCTGATATGTTGGTGATGAACTGCTAAGACTACATGGCCTCACATCCAAGAAGGCAGTACTCGTCATAGTCACTTCCATGGGAAGATCAGATCGCTCTCAATTTCATGTTCTAACAAATTACAGTAAATGATTAGAGTTAAGTGCTTACGTTTGCATGGAAAGGTCCCTGAAAATTACAGGTGTACAACTAAACTATCTTGTGTAATGTTAAAAATGGCACAGTTCTAATAAATGAAACTTACCTGACAAACCTTCAAAGCTTTCCACTGTTACCATACTTGTTATTGTCAATACATGTGTAAAGTGTCTGCATTAAAATATATGGGAATATTTACACTCCTTTCTCATGTGAAGTTTTTTAGAGGTTCATCTGTTTTCATTCTATGAAATGGACATGTAAAAATACAAGATTACTCTCTTCAGATTGTGACACTGTGTAATCTGGTACATTCTGGAGGACCTCTGAAATGGTGGTAACAAGCTGTCAGCTACCAAATTAAGTGGTGTCACATCACAGAAGACACTTATCTTCACAGTCACCACATTTGTATTACTGAAGGAAAAATGATCAAGGTATGTCTTACAACATGGTATGAGAGTGTTTAAAGAAAGTTCATTAAAATGGCAAAATGATTCAAAGTCATGTCGTAATGCATTCCTTTCATTAATCTACAGTATTTATAGATGGTGAACAGATTCAATTTTAAACAAAGCTTCAAACCCTTTGATTGTGTCATGATGGTACAATAGTTAAAGTTTACTCTTCAGATATGTCTATCATCGTAGGTTTTAAAGACTACCAGATTACAGAATTACACGAGATGAAACGTAAATTTATTCCATTGGCTCTGTAAGTTGAGCCACTCTCAAACTGACATGTACAGTATTAAAAAACTGAGAAAACTGACAAAGTCTATAATACAGTCTAATCAAAGATTTAATGCTGCTCGGAAAATGTAACATGAATAAAATGCTCCAAAATCTTCAAATAAGAAACCATTCCACAACATATGCTTCAAATAATGAATATCCTGGGTTTTGGCAAGACATAGAACAGTTTATATATGCACAACGAAACCTCTCTATAAGCATTTATCAAGGTAGAAACACTGCCCCTGGTGACTGCTTAAAAAAGAGCCAGTAAGAAGTTTCATGAATTGTATCTACAAAGGATGCATTACTTTACCAGCACAAAATTGAATGGGTAGAGTGCCTCATGGATACCAGTCAAGGTTTGTTAGGAATTATTTGTTTTGAAGTTGCTAAATCCCTTTTTAAGTTTTTTTTAAGGTTTGGGATGAAAAAGAAATTTAACATGCGGCAAATTTTACATTAAAGACAGAACTGCTGCAATATTGAAAAAGGCCGGCACAATAAATGGTCAGAAATTTGCAAGTGTACATAAAGGAGGGATTGTCACATTGATTCATGTGATAGACTGTCTGTCTTCACTGTCACACCAACGCATGTTAGGTACCATCCACCTTTACTGTCATATTCATTTACATTATGTACTATTCAGCTTCACTGTCATGCTCATTCATGTGATCCAGTATCCAGCTTTATTGTCATGATGATTCAGTGCATGTAGTATCGAGATGTACATGCTATTAAAAGCAGCCACACTTACTCACCACTAACCTGTTAAGTTGCTGCTAAGCTCAGAGGCCTCCATTTTCTAAACAAAGTGTGCTCAGTTTGTTCTCCAGTATGTCTATTCTGATAGACAAGGCAGTAAGCGAACTCATGATGTCATCAAGTTTAGATACCACATCCACACAAGCAGAACAATGTCCACCTGGTCTGGTATTATAGATACCTGCCTATCTGCACTGGGGACTGTAGTTCCATCAGTCGAACTGTTCACATGAGTAGCCATTTGTGGTGTCGATTCCACAACTGCATATTTGCCATAGTTCATTTTCAAAGCTTCAAAGTCTTCCTTGGACACTGAAACAAATTATAAATTTCTGAAAATAGAAATAATACTCTTAAGTATATTTTTCAAATGCATAATGAATATTCTGCCAAGGATTAGAAATTTTCATGACAGTAAATTTTCATATTGAGGTCTTGTGGGCTATTTCACCATGTAGTTTGGTATGATGTCCTTGCAGGTAGGGGCACCATGTTCCTCTGAAACACTGGTGCCCACCTACCACACTACACAGAAGCCTACACTGGATCTAATACAAAACAGAAGCATCACTTATTTGTGTAGTAATATGGACATGTGTATGTACACACGAACATCTTGAAATACTGAAAATTCCTATCTTTTGGGATGACACTGTGTACATATATATACAGCATTCATCTTCAAAACAGTAAGTTTTATGCAAAAGACTGAGTATTATATAGTACAGAAGGAGGACTGGAAATGTGATGCACATAGCAAGCTACTGGGGGTAACAGCACAGTGCAGTGTGATTGGGGCTGTCGATAGAACATACAGGAAAATAGAAAGAGGTGATGAAATTATCTTTATGGTGTATGGAGGACAAAAGGATGTGAGAAACCTGATAATAAAGACCAGCCAGATCAGGACAACAGTGTCATGAAGGGCAGTGTGTTGGTAACTGCAAAGGACTACACTGCTCCAAGATGTGTATGGTAGATGACAGGATATGAGAGAAATGGGGCTTGGAATCGAGAAACCATGGGTGAATTGAACTAAAGGGCACAGGAATAGAGTTGGGAAAGCCAAGGATGGGAAAGTGGAGGAGACACGAGCTTACTGAGGATAACTGTTCTAAAATGCAGGAACAAAGATGGATGAGAGAAATATCTAGAACAGAAGAAGAAAGATATTTTTGCACACTGCAAGGCTTCTGCTGCACAAATCTCACTGGTCAGTACCACTATTCCCGCTGTCCCACTAATCCTATTTTCTTTCTTATACTTCCCAATACAATACTAGTTTCATTCCCATGCAACCTACACTTCTTGGTGTATCCTGAAGAAGGAGACTGTATACTTTTCTGAAACATTAGTACAGTGCAACCTGCCTTAAATGGAACCTGGGTGTTACAGAAACCTGCTTTTAGCAGAAAACTTTTACAGTCCCAAGGATCTGGTCTTTAGAACCCAGATTTCAAGTCCCTGTATGAAACAAAACCTGCCTTCAATGGAAAAACAATTTGGTCCCTTGCAGTTCTGTATATATGAAGGTTTCATTGTACACAGTAGTATACGTGGTGTCACATTCCATACGACAATAATCTTCACAAGTACGGCTGTGCGAATGAGAAGTCTCAAGCCTTGACAGACTGTTGGTTGTATAACAGCAGGAACATTTGTGACAGAATATGTTGGTACAAACACAAAATATGAACGCAAATTTATGGCCCAAAATTTACAATGGACATGACTGAACCATGCTGAACGAGGGTCGCCAACACATTGTGGCTGTAGCATACATGATGGTTACCCACATCAGAAAACAAGGTATCCTGGATGCTTTGGCATTGTGAACCTGCTGTCTCTATCTGCTCCTGTGTGATCCATCCTTCAAGCCTGTAACGTGTTATTCAGTTGTTCATTGTCATGCCACATCCATGAATGCAAGTGGATGAAACATGGCACAGACTACAGAGATATGATCTGGGTTTGTGCCAGTAAAATGAAAGCCATAAGCTTAAGCTAGGTGTTAGTATGAAAGGTCAAGTCATTAATGACCTGTTTTTTCCCTGCACCTCTCTGACCTTAGTTGGCCAAACCCTGATGACATTGCTTTGAAACACTGGCAGCCAACTAGTAGATTACACAGTGTCGTAACTGTATAAGCGTGCGTCATCTACTTGCAAGTTTTTGTGTTCCACATAAACAAAAATTAACATCTTATACTACTACCCTCTTAATTCAAGTGGTTTTCTCAATTCTTGAGAGTTTATTACTCCCAACAGATAAAACTTACAGATGTACTTTGCAATAACAAGGGGACTCCCTGAAACAGTGTTTTCAATATCTGCAATAATATTTTTCAGCCTGCATGCAAGATTTTGTTTATGGGAGTCTTGAAATCCTTTTATAAGATTATAGCGTTTGTTCCAGTAGTAAAGGATTTGGCCAGAGTTTGGGCTCTGTTCAAGCACTCTCAGCATCTGAAATCCAAAGCAGTAAAAGAATACTTTATTTCACATCTGGGATATGGACAGCAAATCAAGTCTTACATTTACACACATACACATGACACTTTTATCTAGGAAACTTAATTAACACATATCATGTATCACAATTAAGTTTAAAGAATGTGTACACTACATGCACTGTATGTAAAATAATCATCTGTGGAAAAGATGTGTAGGTGAGGTTAGGTTAGAGTAAGTTCAGTTAGCTTAATTTAGCTAAGCAAGAACATCACAAATAAATGGCTATTACAGTTTTTTCCTCAGTCATTCCCGGACAGTACCTGGAAAAAGACATCACTACTTCCACATCCTTTCCAGTACACTCACAGTTCATTATTCATTCACTAATCATGTTGCTATGTGGTCTGAATGACTGACAGAATAATTAAATAAACCATAAATAAGAGAAAGAAGCAAGAGACTCACAGTTAGCTCTATATGTTACATGGGGAAAGTACTTAAAAGTTAATACTCTAAGGGATTGTGTGGAAATGGAGTGACAGAGACAGGCAAACCAGAAGACTCAAATCCAGGAATTTATGCCATGTGTAATGTCATTACAACATGTTTTATAGGAATGACTGACAATTGTATAACAACAATAATGCAAATTCAGTTGTTTACACTGGAATCTTGACCATCCAGACTTCTCATTATCAGCCTCTATGTGAGTGATAAAATGGAAACGACAGATGTATAATTGCTACAAGAACATAAGAAGTTAATCATAGTTAAATAGAAAAGTATAATCCTTACATGCATAAACAGAGGACCCTGCCTCATTTTCCAAAAGTCTGGATCTCTGTTTTTATCAATTTCCCACAGGAACAGAGTCTTCAAACAGCAGCTTGCAATACTCAGTCCACGTGAATCTCGAAGTTTCTGGTAACAGAGAAGAACAATCTGACAGTGCTGCATCCTGTTGTGTTACATATACTGTATGAAAAACTATGACAAAAATTTTGTCTTCACCATCAACAGAACTATCTTCCTGTCTGTATAACAGCTAAGTAGACTACATGTTCTGTTGACACCACCTGGACAATATTTTAAAAGCAATGGAGAAAAATTGCATTTAAGTTTAAAATTGCATTCAAAATGGTGATATTTACATGTCTTTGTTCTTTTAACAGATTGAGATCTCACTTTCTTGATGTGTGTGAGTAAGGATGATACATGTAGTTTACTCAACTGTTATAAATACAGGAAGATAGTTGTGATGATGGTGATTCCTGTTGTAGATTGTACAAGAACTGAACAGTACTGTGAACTGTTACCTTCCTAATGCACGTAGAATTTCCAGTGACATTCTTCACAGTGCACTATGCTTGCTTAAAGCCTGTTTATAGAAGTCCATTTACGACTTTCTTATAGGCCAGTATTTATAGGCATGACAGTGACCAAGTAAAATTATGCAAAAGTCTCTCACATTTAATTTCAACAAAATTTTATGGGAGGTTTAAGATATTCTTTAAATTGGGAACTACCAGTGTAGCTTAGAGTGGGCAAGTCAACCTCGGATCAGATACATTCTTTAAGGTAAGTAATGGAGAAGACCAGAGGAAATAATGTACATCCATTACATTTACTCACTGATTTCAAAGCAGCTGTGATATGGTCAGGAGAAATAAGGTATTGTTAGCAATGGAAAAATTTGACATTCTAAAGAAATCAGTCTCACCATGGTAACACGTAAAAGCATAAACTGCAGAATGAAACTAGAAAGTAGTACCCTTGATCTTTTACCACCTGTTGTGAGGTAGGCTGTGAAAAAACTAGGACTTGAAATGTGAGAAACACTGAATCTGTTGCACACTTCATTGTCTTGTCACACCAAACGCACGCAAACACACTCACTGACTGGTCCGCAACTCACGTCACGCGCTCCTGTTTGACTGAACTGCCACGACAGTGCCACTTGCAAGGGGCATGTCGGCAACTTTACTTGACAGAGTACATCCCCATTCAAGCTTAATGAAACTTGATGTCAACCCTCATTACAAACACCTATGCACAGTTTAATGTGGAACTACAACATGTAACAGAATACAAAACTGTAAGCTGATCCCTACGGACAGAGTAGGCGGGAATTTGGAGCATGCACAATGACAACTACGTGCACAATACAACTATGAAGTTAACCAGGGGCACTTCAACTATAGATTGTCCGTACGATCCCAATACCCAATATAAACAGAATGCAATTCTGCGACTTTTGTGTGTAGGTTGTTTGAATAACTTACACCAGCTTTCAGATTCATTCTGCGCACCTGTATCAAAAGATGTCCATATGTATGTAAGCCCTTTGTCAGTGCTACCAACTATTTCTTCAAAAGCTACTACACTACTGATATCTCAAGCCAATGGGCTGTCTTCTCTCTCCCATCATATAATTAATTATTGTTTCAAGTCCTCATTGGGGTCTCTGACACCATACTCAGTTTCTAAATAAATATCCACATTATAGCACCACCCCTATAGTTTCAAGTTTAACACTTCTGCAAGAATAAGTCTGGCATTAAGAAGCAGAATAAAATGTTTATATTGCGTGTTTTTGTTGTTATATGGTGGGGGCAAGGGTAGTCTAGAATAAATCAAATGATGAGAAATCTAAGGCATGTTCATGTCTCATCAAGACAAAGTGGGCCTAAGTCAAAATATCATGACAAGCAACAAATCCTTTGGCAGTGAGGCAAAGTTCAAGTATTAGGGAATGCCACTAACAAATCAAAACTGTATTCATGCTAGGAACATGGGAAGGTAATAGTCCAAGAATGCTTCCCATCATTCAGTGCAGAATGTCTTCTCTTCCTGTTGCTAATGTGAAATATAAAGATTAAAATGCACAGCAATTGCTGC
The DNA here is from genome assembly GCA_013340265.1 of Coptotermes formosanus. NCBI lineage: Eukaryota > Metazoa > Arthropoda > Insecta > Blattodea > Rhinotermitidae > Coptotermes > Coptotermes formosanus. The sequence continues at coordinate 158,119 of BLKM01000081.1, forward strand.
ACTTCTCAGTACCCCTAAGCTCCTTAACGCTGTCTTCCTCCACCCCTCCCTCACACTGGTGCAAACCCATTGGCTGTCATCACACTTACTGATTCCCAGTCCCCACCCACACCTTCCCATATATAACTATTTTTTGGTGTGCCCAGTTTCTTTTCTTCTTGGACTCTTGACCCTTGAAAATGGGACAGATACGTCATACCAAAATGTCGGTAAGCAATTACCACGCAAGACAGCCTAATATCCCAGAACACCGCAGCTCTCATCAACATCATGGTGGAAGCCTAAAATCTAACTCAGTTCTCTTACCAACACAGATGAGAGGTATAAAAAAAATTGTAGTCAATTTTCAGTTTTCCTTAATCCTTTTATTGTAATATTACAGTAGTACAATAAAGTTTATACAAGTAATGTTAATAATACATAACCTTCAATTAGAAAAATATAAAACTGTGTTTCAACAAAACTGTACATTGTTAGTATTTACATATCTCATATATGTGTCCTTAGTCACATCTTTGTCTGAGAAAAAAATGTTGGTAAATGCTGCATAACAGGACACAGAAAGGAGGAGATCTTCCGGGTGGATGTTGCGTCTGGCCAATGTGCAAGGAAAAAATTAATTTCTCAAGAAAACATTTAAAAACACAAAAGCACTTGAGAATAAGCTTCAGTTATAGGAATTCCAATTATGTTTCAATAATTTGGTCCACATCTCCAATCTAACACTAAGAAATGTGCTGATATAATCAAAGCTTTTCAACATGAATTTGGCTCTCAATTCAAATATTTCAGAAAATATGAGCAACTTGCAGCATTTTCTTATCACGATTTGATGTAAACATCAAAACTGCTCCACATGAATTTCAACTGGAACTGTAGATTTCCAGTGTGATGAAAACTAAAAAGTAAATTTCATGACACTACATTTCATAACTTCTATAAACTCTGTTTACCTTGTAGAAAGTTTCAAGTGCACAACAAATAATAAGCCCTTTTGGAAGTACTCATGTTTGTGAACATTTCTTTTCAAACATCAATACTGTGAAGAATCCATACAGAAATCAGTTCAACGATGGAAGATTAGAGAGCCACTGTCATGTTGCAACTTTGCAAATACCTCCAGATATTAACGTTCAAGTGACTAATATGCAGTGCCAATTTTCTCACTCTTTGTTCTTGAACAGTGCTGAAGAGTGAATAAACACATGCAAGATAAAGGACAATATGGCATGCAAATGAAATTACTTGTGTGTTTTGAGTTCATTTTACTCACGATTTATCATAAAAAAGACACAAGTAAGTACTCATTAAGGAGGATAATTTTCAAATTTTTTAAGTTTAATTTGTATTTTTAAAAACTACATTAAAAAATATTTACAGCCCCAATATTGGCATTAACGATAACACAGTACTACCTTTAATGGTATTTGAGAAAAATGTACCATGTAACACACAAACATTTTTTCTCTTGAACTTGCCATCATGCCCAAAAGGTTGCTTACCATTGCTGTAGGTCACTGTGCATAAGTAATCTGTGAATACAACAGGAAGGCATCCAAGGTCGATTCTTGTTGGGCTAGTAGTCCCAGAAGGTACATGATGACCAAACCATATCGGCTTCTGGCTTTTCCATTATCCCTCAAAGGGGCTTGAGGAACTCCAGCTCATAATGCATGCTCCCCAGTCACACAAGGCTCCATGCAACAAGGTAGAGAGCACACACTGTTTGTCAGAAGGGTGGCGGTGTGAGGCTGAGTTAAAGCAGGAGGTGGTGTGGGTGAGATGCTGATACACCAAGTCGCAATATTCAGGCCAGCATTATGCACTGTATTGTTTCCAGATATTCCATATTGCAATGTCTTGTTGATCACTCCTACAGGTTTCAGTCTCTTATGGGATCATCATCAGGGATTCACATTAAAGCAATACTTCACAAAACTGAATTAGCAATCCACATACACATTAAAAACACATAAAAAGTCAATTACTTAAAATGTAGGCGTTTGTTATATAATGGGTCCTGGTATACTGGAAATTAATGTTAAAAAAATTAAACCAGTTCAAATATAAGCATGCGTAAACATTAAAGTACTTAAATGTACAGAACATACTTAAAGACTTAGATCGTAGGACAATAGTTGTTATAACTAATATAGCACGTATCAAAGTTTTGGAGATTGCCTACATAGGTAACTGAGGATAAACAGTATTAAATCTTGGTAGGTTGGGGTGGAATGCATTTGGGTGTAGGTCACGAGTAAGCATGACATAATTGAAGGCCTTAAACAAGTTGGTAAAGTGGATTGCACCCTCCCGTGCATTGTTCGGGAACAAGTTTTTAGTATAAGAATATAACTGAATGTTAAACTGTTCAAAGGAGCTCATAGATGGGCTCTTATTTATTGTTTGAGTAGGGACGAACTGTTGTTGATGTCTCCATACTTGTATACATTGTTTAAAATGTATGCCGTGTACGTGGATTGGGGATATATAAGAAATATGATATATAAGTACAAGATTAGTTATATAAGCATGTATAAGATATGTAAGAAATAATAATCCACAAGTATATCCATGCCTAAATAGCAAACCAAGAGCTCAGAGTTTTTACCATTTAAGTGTGCAATGGATGCTGTAATATCAGCTTGTTAAGTCAAAATTATTATTAGTGACTGCATAACAAATATACAGTGTTGCACATAACTAGCGCTGCAGCCTGGAGCTGCTTTGACGTTATTGTACACTATTTTAAAAAATGTTGAAACTGGCAAATGCCATGGTCAGTACTCTGTTAGTTGTCACACACACTCAGGTCAAGGTTACAGCACTGCTTACTCATGTGTTAACAGCCTTGCAAATTCTAAAGAAGTCACTTCCCATGGCAACTCCCATTTTGGCTCTAGTGCTGCTGTTACACCATCTGTATTTTAGTGTGCAGAATCAAAAGTCTTGTCATTACTGAGAGCATACAATGATACCTGCTTTCTGATAGCAATGTTGGGAGAACAGGGATTAGCAAATTACAGTGACATAGGTGGTGACGGAATGTAAATGTTGAACGTAATAACAGCAAAGGAAACTAAGTAACAGGGGGTCTGTAGTGTAAGTCTGCCGGGAATACATTTTCCTGCATCCATATCATCAGCTTGTTCAGGAACCAAACGCAAAAGTTGCCAGCACATTTTACATCATTCATTTAGTGTAGAAAAAGTCAAATTCATACTTTGTGGCTGCATTGTCGTAGCATCTGTTTCCAGTGTAATGCCTGTCTGTTTCAGCTGATGCACACAACTAGTGCTTAACATCTGCATCAGCAACTGAATTATAAACTACATTATATGAAATTCTGAATGTAGAAAAGCGGAAAATTAGGGTACATGGTTCTGTTGCATAATCTCAACATATATCTAGGACCTCCTGTATTACGATAAATGTCTCCAAATATTTACATATGTGGTTAATAATTTTACTGTACATCAGTTGTCTCTGAGAAAAATTGTGTTTACTCATCTTAATGATCACTTCTTCAGTAAGTAATTACAGGATCTTGCAAAACAATTTTTTTGAGAGTGGCTTTTGCTTTTGGTAGCTTTATTTATTTGGATTCTGTAATGATACTACTCTTTTAGTAACATGTAAATTGAAGAGCTGGTACTTTAATTGTTAATATTATTTTTTATGAAATGTTTGGTTGATTCATGAATACATCAATAGAAAAGAATCAAGGCTGTTAACATTATGGTTATCTGGGATATGATGCTGTCTAGTTTGGTAGTGTTTCATGCCTCCATCTTCAGGGCAGCTGTGCTGAAGATGGAGGCAGCCCATTCCTCTCAAACAATAGTACCTATTTGCAATACTACATCGTGTCACATCCCAGAAGACCATAGTTTTCATAGTTGCTGAGAGAGGAGTGATGGCTTTCTAGTCACAAGCTGATATTCTTATGAAACCTGAAACAGATATTTTATTTATTTTAATATTAAGTGGTATCTAATACTATTAACTCCTAAAACCCCATATTTCAATACTGATTTTTTACTGAAATATGTTTACAGCTCCAGGATTGTAAATCTGAGTAACTCTGCATATATGAAAAGAGCATTCAGTTAGGATTGCAGAGTTCCTTTTTACTGAAGGGGAATAAATGTCTGTGTATTCAGTAAAGTTGTGTTGAAGTGTACGATTAACCCTTTAAAGACGAAGCGTATCTGTTTTATATAAGGACTCAGTGCATACCGCGCTGTAAACACTCTCCACTTTGGTTATAAAAACCAATCTCTTAATGTTTTATAAGGCAAAAGTTGCTGTTTGTTCTGAGAGCCATACAAAACACATAAACGCAATGTGGGCACCACGTAGAATATTTTAATGTTAAACCTGGTGGTATGTAAAGTTACCGCTAGGCTTTAAAAGGTTAAGAAATAAACTAGTGACAAATTTGTTTTTAGCAGAATTTTGAAGAATGAGGGGTGTTATGTAAGTAACATCCAAGGGTGTCCAATAGAACCAGGAACAATGGCCTTCTTCCAGAAGTCACCAGTGACTGACACATTTGTCCTTTTGATATGCATTGTTTTCAGTTCCTGTAGAGAAGAAATTAGGGTTCTGTGTTTGCTTCATCCAGATTGCTTCCTTAAGATGCCAAAGATATGCATTATTCTCTCATGGGCCAGTAGCTGAAGAAAGAGAATGCCTTGTGTGTCCCAAAATTCCATAAACAACAATTTCCCCCATAGCTTGCCAGGAGATGTACCCATCCACAGTTTACCCCAGACCTTGTGCCGAGCAGTTTCCATTTCTGTGGATTGCACTGTACTTTTGGGGAGAACACTGTTGTTGCCCCCAGCGAGGTATGTCCCACGTTAGATAGAAGGGATTTCTGCTGATGATGTGAGAGAGGACAGTCATACAAGAAAGAGCAATAATAACAGTACAGATAATATAGCACAGCACAGTCACTTAGTTTTAATAACAAGTATAATAAGTAAAGGCAAGAGCTACAAATATACAGATGTTTAAGCCAGAATGTTGGACATTCCTTTCAACCAACAAACGTCTGCATAAATGCTAATTCTCTCATGTGCCAGTCACCAGCTTAACTCAAAACACAACTGGCAGTCTAACCAAATAAGCGCAGCCCATCACCCCAGCCATAAATTAGATTTACTCACCCAGTCAGAACTCCCTGATTGCCCACATTGAAGTATGAAACCAAATGCAATTTGTGATAACAAAGGAAACAAGCTCGCAGAAATGTACTACAAATAATAATAATAATAATAATAATAATAATAATCTTTGGTGCTGCAATGCTTCTAGAGTTCTAGCATCCATAAGCAGTCTCCTCAATCCATCCATATCCAGTGTGACTGACCACCACTGTCTGATTTCGACAGATCTGGCATCCCTATTTATTGCCTTTGTAGCCATTGTGTTTGTATCCATGACTTCAGGCTTCTGCAGTGATGCTGATGAGATCTGCGCTCAACACTAAGTTTATACCCCAGAAGCGTGCAGATCTCATTTTGTTTGTAGTCTTCTTCTGCCTTCTACCGTGGCTTTCATTAGCCTCTTTAGAATTTGCATTTTGTGCATTCATTAGCTGTGGCCTGCCAACCAGTCATCTCCTTATATATACAGATAATTTTGGTCTGTTGGGAGGTCATGTAACTCTTTATTGTACCTACTCATTTACTGGTCCGTAACTTGTACTGGAACAAATAACATCATCAAGGTCTTCCTTTCAGATATACCCATAGAAACAGGGGTAAGGAACATGATAAAACCAGGTTGTGGGGGGGAAAAATTGTGTAGCTGTGAAATGTACGTGATGTGGCTGAGGGTCATATAAGGAAGTACTTCAAAGGAAATCATAACATGGTGGTCAGGAGGATAAAAGCCCAGGAGCACAAGTGGATGCACACATTTGGGTCCACTGTCCTTCTCTGAAGGAAACTGAAACATGGTCTGTTGCTGAGACAAATTCCTCAGTTGGTCTGGCAATTACATGGAGAAATGGAGGGTCAGTCTGTTAGTCTTTGTTGTTTCAGACATTCACTTCGAAATAATGAATATAATGCCGCCTCAACTGATATGTATTGAACAGCCTACATAAATGATATACTATATATCCTCACACATTTGCAGCAGTATTTGACTCTGAGATAATTATGCTTGGTTGCTTTATGATTAAAGTTTTGATTATTCGAATTAATATTACCCTTTGCTTTATAAGGCTAATATTTTGAATCATTACTGTATTATATAGATACAGAATTTCATAATATAATTTATAAATCCATCGGGACTTACGAGCTCACCATGTCTGTTGTCTCCCATGCAGCACCAAAACTGTTAATTTCTCTACCCCCCTCTCACTCTGTGTAGATCAAGGATCACCACGTGTTCTCTGGTTGGTCTTGCAGGTAGATCTTTCTCATATAGTAGCTATGAAATACGTAGTAAGCTGTAAGGTTGAGTGGACTATCATAATCTTACAGCTGCTGTTTGTAGTTCTCCCACTTCATATATTGGAGATCCAAGTGCCAAACCTCAGCCTGGAGATCATATATCTTGACCAAGGTTTGCTCAATCCTGCCATCAAATACCAAGCTAGGGCCTGAAATGAAGTCATTACGATACAAAATTTGAGGTTCTTATAGTGATGTTGATGAATATTGATATCTTCTGGGATTGTCATGCCATGTAGACTGTAAATAGTTACCACCTGACCCTGAGGATGGCGTCACTGCACTCCTCTGAAACATCATTAACTGCTGATCAGTTGACACAGCATGATGTCCCAGAAGGCTCAAATCTCCAAGTCATCATTTCTTTCCACATTCCTTCCTATTCATTACTTGCTGTTTATCTTATTATTTGAGAATATATAACCTGAACTATCGAAAGTGTCATTTATAAATCACAAATAAATATTATGCTAGTTCTGGGAAGCGTCTGTCTGCTAGACTGAGAGAGAGGATGTGTTTTGCTTGGCCATCCTGCATTTGGAGGTGTGACACCCCACAACTGGTACCTTTCACTTAGAACTGCAGGTCTAATGGTCACATTGGTCATAAAGTAAGTTTAGAACTGGCAAAGTTAGTATTTTAAGCTAAAATGCTTCACATCTGGAACACTTGAAGATACTGTCAATTAGTATTAACTGTTTAGAGCCTCTAAAGATCTGAATGTGTGTCATACCCGGTCAGTTGATTTGAAGATGCTAGATTTATCTCCTCCCAGAAAGTCATTTGATGAATTAAGGAAAAGTTAAATTCTTATTGGAGAAAGGCTATTGAAAAATTCAACAGTTAAGTTTGTCTCTCCTTAGACGTTCGCTTGACAAATTATGGTTATGTGATGCACAAAGTATATATTCTAAGAACATTTTGTCTAATACATGCTTGTGATTCTCATTTACTTAATTTGGCAGTTTCCAGTCTGTGAGGCCAATGTAAAATGCAGCATCTTCACATAAAATATTTGACTCATTAAATTATTCAACTCATCTAAAATATGAAGTCTTGAATGAAAATTGTTTCTCTTATTTGAACGTAAGATTGTAAGCCACTGCTGTATTTGTTGTCTGCGTTTTTGTGGTGCCTTCAGTTGTCATTCTGCTGTGGGTCAATATTTCTGTTTCTAGTGATAGACAGCCTTATGTTCTAAACATCTTGAAACGGTTTTTGAATACATTTAGTACAGTGTTTCAGCCATTTTAAGGGTAGTATACCTTTTCATAATGTTACTGTTGGAATATCTGCTGTATTTCCTGTGTACTATGTGACATTTTGTCTATAATGACTGAAATCATTGCAGATTGCTGATTCTCAAAATATTCTTGCAGTTACAACAGTAAAACAGTGAATTACAGAAACTGAATTGACTGCATACATGGGGGTTTGCAGTGCTTTGTTAGTTTTCACTGTTATTTACTATGTGATTGTAAATAGAAAAGGGCAGGCACTACAGCCCATTGTGAGTTTTGGCTATGTTTTGATGACACAGCACTAGATTGAGATGAGTGGTTTGTGTCACACACCGGCCACTTCACCTGTGGGTAAAGTGCTTCCAGTAATGCATTACACAGGAGGCTGGTTGAGTACCAGAGTCAGTTTTGGTGCATGGTCAAAACACGTTCTCTTCTCACTGTGAATCCAGACCTAGTTCTCTGGTTTTTGAACTCACAGCATACTCACTATAAAGACTGAGCTAGGTGGCTTATCATTAGTTGAGTGTATCTAGTACACTGTGTTATTTAACAAGGAATTCTAAGAATAAATAGAATGCACACCCTACCTTGTTTGCTTAGATTGCTATTCCTACATACTAGTTGTTATGTGTTGTTGTTGTTGTAGACACTTGTGCTGTTAAGCCTGCACATTAATAAATACCCATTGTGTTGTTGTTGTTGTTATTATTATTATTAATCATTTTTGTGATACATATAAGTGCCGGTTAAAGTTGTGACATATAACCTGAAACTTCCACGTCATCTTCATGTTTGTAATGGTTGACTCACATACAGTATTTCATACACGTGTAGATATTTTTATGATCCATCTCCTTCTTCTGACATTACAGACCGTGGTAGACCTTGGCCTCTTCCAAAATGGTCTGTCCAGTTTTCCCATTTTAGGAGCTTCTCAACAACTTTTTTATGGGTGGGAATGAGCCCCATGCCCAACCCCCAACATAGAGGCCCAGGGTATCCCTTTTTCTTGGGTCATCACCTTTGACCTGTCTGGCATGGGAGGTCCTACCAGTAGCTATGCTACTGCCAGCATAGCTCTCAGGAGCATTTGACCACACAAGCCCCACCACTAAGTCAAAGCAGAGATACCTTCCTGGGGGGGTTGATATGTCTGTGTCTTTCAAATTTTGCATGCCTGGCTTCAGTGGTTGATTAGTTGTTACCATACACCTAAAAGGTAAGGAAAACTTTGCATTGCTGGCATGTTATTAATAATTATATTTTATAATAATATCTTACATCTTAAAGACTCTGAAGTAATCAATATTTTGGTTTTGTTGGTAAAGAAAACATCTGTGTCTGTATGTATTCAATTGTATTCCACCTCTTCAGTTAAATGCTAATAAATGTTTTCCTTATATATTGTAATTATCTCATGTTCATCCTGTCATCTAACCCATCTTAATATAATGAGTTGCATTATAAGTTGGAGAGATTAATATCCACTTAAAATGTTCGAGGAACATGGCCAATCCTTCCCACCATCCCAATAAACTACAACAATCATATTCAGTAATTCTCAGTATAACAGTTTTGTTTTTGTCAAACATAGCAGAGCTTTGTCCTAAATACACTGTCAACTTTATCTTTTTAATTCCCACTATCCTCACACCTTCAGCCCATTCAGAGGTATAGCACACATTTTCACTGCTTAATTCTTGACATCTTATTGCAAACTGATAAAGAATTATGCAACGAACGCTTATACATAATCCGTCAAATTTACTTTCAGTATGACACTTTACTTTCCAACATCCATGAACGAGTAGCTATGGACCCTCTCATCACCTGGTTAATAACTTATTGTTTCCTCTAATAGAATCCACAGAAAATGCAAACATGCATAAATTAATCTGCCTTCTGTAATGAATCGTGAAATTTTAAGTGATTAACCTGAAAATGATCCGCCTCAATAAGCAAATAATTCCCAATTCACTACTACTCTAATCTTTAAATAAGGGTATAACCCAACTCCATGTGCACCATAAATTCATGCTAACTATGAAACAGCATCATGAATATTGAACACAAGAAATTAAATCTCAATCCCCTACACTGCTGAAACTAAGTTACAACAATGTGAGGCTCTGCAGTTATTTTTTGAAGCCAAAAGGGGTCCACAAGCAAAAAGTCTGGGGAATACTGCTCTAGATCAAGAACTCTGCATCTGTTGAAGCTTTGATCTGACTTTTCCCCTCCAAAATCAGACATCGTGAGACAAATGCACTGGATTTAAACCATGAAGTACTTTGGCTTGAAGCAAATGCTTTTTAAGTGTACACTTGAATAAAGTAATTCTTTGTGCCACCTGCTATAATATGTGTTTCGATGAACCTTGTATTGGAAAGGCTTAATGACATGAGCTGTAAAGGTTTGTGAGTTTTGTATGTTGTTACTGACATAACCTTATTGTAATCCGGATTGGGTGCTGTGGGCAATGCATCATAGAAGCCACCTTAGAAGAGCGCAGGACAGCCTGTGCCAAGGACAATGGGTGTGAAGTGACTCTTCACAGCAACAGAAAATTCAATGCTTGAAGATGAGATTTGTGTGTGTATACAAACTGTAGAAGTGGTAAACAGTTAGGTTTGTGGTTCACCAGTAAACCCTGTCCTTAACCATGTGGCTCCAGTCGACAGCAGCACCATACCTTCTGTATGCAGGCCACACGTGGTTCACTGATAGATTATTTGTTGCCTGTAAACACTCATACAAAAAAATGGATGTGATAGAGGTCCTTTAGGGAAATCTTTGGAAAGAGTACTAAATAAAAGTGCTTATTGTACAAGAAAGCTGCTCTGTTACAACTTTATTACATCCGTAAAGGGTATTGGTGCCACAGCCTCAAGGCTTAATAGTGTAGAAACTTCTTCAGCATTTTGAGAGCAAAAAGTTCCCTGGCTCCATTCGGTGACTTCTTTCCAGCCAGTAACACTTTTCCAAAATCTCCTTCACCCAAAACCCTAATTGGGTGAAAACTGGCCAAAGAAACTTTTTCTGCATGCTCTGTAAGACAATCATTTGCATAAATGTAAACAGAAGAAATTCCAATATATACAGATTATACTGCGTTTTACACATAATATTTGCTGTGCTATTAAGACAAATGCTTCTGTATAATATATGTAGTTGTTAAAATTACATGATGATGATGATGATGATGATGATGATGATGATGATGATGATGATGATAAGAACAATAATCTGGAAAGAAGAACTGTAAGAATTAAGAGAAACTGATTTAATGTGCACAGACACATGGAAGTCACTTATGAAATTATGAATTGTTGTCAGTTTGCAAATTAAAATCTTAAAATCACTGACATGAATTTCCTGAACCAAGTCAAAGTTCTTAAACTCACACAATGAATGACAATTACAGCAACCGAATCATACAGGGCTCTGATGATGGCACATTACAGTAAGGAGACCCTGTTTTGTGGACTTTGAACAGAACACATTACAGGAACTGGATTGTTTCTATACTCAGGTAAAATGGTGGGCAAGAACACGCTGAGCCAGGTCATTAAAGAGAGCTAATTGCAGTCAGTGGATTTGACCCAGTGATTACGTTACAAAGAACTATTTTATTGTTACCACATTCCATGCGATCTGAGGTGTGAACTTCCAGCCATGTAAGTATGCTACCATGCTGTCTGATGCAAAATAAGCATCAGTGTGACATTAAGCTTCAGACTGAATAGCTTCTGTATTGATTTGGTTATTCACATTTCATTTTGGTGACAACATACTATTTGTGATTTTAATTAATGTAACTATTTAAATAAGACAAACAGCTGAAAGCGCAAGATATATATTTGCTATTAGTAATTAACCCCACATATTGCCCAACCATTTTCATTTCTACAGACAGGACAATATTGAACATAATTCTCTATTACTGCACACTACTTTCACAAATCATGACATACATCATGCAATTCCAACATTTCTTACCATGTTGCAGTTCAGAACTGTCATCAATCATCTGCAAATTGTATGCTGATCCCCTGGCCTGTAATACAAAGAACACTCATTAACACAAAATCAGCATGGCCATTCACTGCCATACCATGCTGATCTAACTACCTACCTACCTACCTACCTACCTACCTACCTACCTACCTACCTAACTAACTCCATGGAGCAGAGGCCTTCTTGAGAAGCTAACAGTTTCTCAGCTAGTCAAGAAATTCCCCGCATTTTATGGAACCCGAAGGTTCATTACCGCATTCACAAGAGCCCGCCACCTGTCCCTATCCTGAGCCAGCTCAATCCAGTTCATGCCCCCACATCCCACTTCCCGAATATCCATCTTAATATTATCCTCCCATCTACGCCTGGGTCTCCCAAGTGGTCGCCTTCCCTCGGGTCTCCCCACCAAAATCCGGTATGCACCTCTCTCCTCCCCCATACGTGCCACATGCCCCGCCCATCTCAGTCTTCTCAATTTGATTACCCGAATAATATTTGGTGATGAGTACAGGTCATTCAGTTCCTCGTTATGTAGTCTTCTCCACTCCCCCGTCGCCTTGTCCCTCTTAGGCCCAAATATCCTCCTCAGCACCCTATTCTCAAACACCCTCAGTCTTTGTTCCTCCCTCAGTGTGAGAGACCAAGTTTCACACCCATACAGAACAACAGGTAGAATTATAGTTCCATATACCCTAATCTTTGTGTTTTTGGATAGCAACCTGGAAGACAAAAGATTCTGCACCGAATGATAGCAAGCATTCCCCGACTTCAATCTGCTCTTAATTTCTTCATGAATGGAGTTTCGATTCGTTAGGGTTGCTCCCAAATATTTGAATTCTTCCACCCTTTCAAAGGATTTATTATCTATAATTATGTTGTGATTGTGTCCTGCATTCTGATTTCGAGACATGACCATGTACTTAGTTTTCTCAGCATTTACTTCTAGACCAATCTCCTTACTAGCAATAATTAAATCTTCTGCATTTTTCTTTATACTATGTATGCTTCCACCCAATATATTAACATCATCAGCATAAACCAGAAACTGATGTGTACCATTCAATTTCAAGCCCTCCTGGTTTGCCTGAACCCTCCTAATGGCTTATTCTAAAGCAAAGTTGAAAAGCAATGGCGACAGAGCATCTCCTTGCTTCAAGCCATTCTTAATACGAAACGTGTCAGACAGATGTTTGCCCACCCGAACTCTGCTACACGTTTCACTTAGACACATTTTTATTAACCTTACTAGCTTCCTGGGGATACCGAACTCAATGAGAATATTATTCAAGACCTCCCTCCTAACTGAATCATAGGCTTTCTTGAAGTCTATAAATAGCTGATGCACTGCCTCATTGTATTCCCATTTTTTCTCAAGTATTTGACGAATGCTGAATATATGATCAGTAGTTGACCTGTTACGTCGAAATCCACACTGATGATCTCCAAGAATTTCCTCTGCATATGGAGTTAACCTTGACAAAAGAATGTTGGATAAAATTTTGTATGTAGTCGACAAAAGTGATATGCCTCGATAGTTACTACAATCTGTTTTATCACCCTTCCTATAAATAGGCACAATGACCGACTCCTTCCATTCCTCAGGCAATTCCTCCTTATTCCAAATAGAAATAATAAGTTTATGGATTTCAGACCGAATTATCCTACCCCCTGCTTTAATCAATTCTGCTGGAATCTGATCAATACCTGGTGATTTGTGACTTTTTAGCTTTTCAATAGCCATCTCAACCTCAAAGGCACTGGGCTCAGGCACTAGTGGCTCTGCTGTGTGTACTTCAGTCTGCCTAACATCATTAACCCCATGTATATTCAACAGCTGGGGGAAATGATTCCTCCACCTAGCCAAAATACTGTGGGAGTCTGCAACCAGGTCACCCTTCTCATCCTTTACTACATTAATTCTAGGTTGGTACCCCCTCTTAAACTCATTGATACCCCTATACAAGTCTCTTATATTCTTGTTCTTACTGTTCGTTTCAATTTCATTAATTTTAGCTTTCAGATATTCCTTCTTTTTGTTCCTGAAGTGTCTACTAGCTTCATGTCTTACGTTGTGCAGATTATCTCCATTATTTTGGTTTGGATTCTGTAACCACTGAATTTTAGCCTGCTTCCTTTTATCTAAAAATTCTGCACATTCTGCATCAAACCATGGTTTATGCTGCTTCCGTTCGTGTAGACCTAGACTCTCTTGAGCTGAGATTTTGATATTCTCTTTAATGTTTTCCCAAGCCCTATTTATGTCCTCACTAACATTTACGTTTTCCAAAGCTGCAAACCTGTTTGAGATCTTAAGCTGATACTGTTTCCTAACCTCTCGTTCACTTAGCTCCTTGAGATTAAATCTCTCGGCATCAAACTTCTGTGCTGCTTGCTTACTTACTGCCAGTCTTTCCCTAACTTTCGCAACCACCAGATAGTGATCAGTATCACAGTCAGCTCCCCTGAAAGATCGCACATCGAGTATACTGGAATGCCGTCTCCTATCTATCAATATGTGATCGATCTGATTGTGAGTCTTCCCATCAGGAGAGGTCCAGGTGTATTTATGAATGTTTCGGTGCAGAAACATAGTGCTCTTAACAACTAGATTCTTTGATGTGGCAAAGTTTACTACTCTAACACCATTATCGCTGCTATCCTGATGTAAACTCCCATTCCCAATAGTCGGTTTGAAAATATCCTCTCTCCCCACTTTTGCATTAAAATCTCCTAACAGAATTTTCATATGGTACTTAGGAAAGTGATCAAAAACCCCTTCTAATTCCTCATAGAAGCTATCCTTTGAATCATCACCTTTCTCTTCTGTTGGTGCATGCACATTCAGAACATGATATTACACCAGCGGCCTCTCAGCACTATGTATGACATCCTAGCACTAACAAACTCCACTCTCTTGATTGCTGATACTATTCTCTGGTGCACAAAAAAACCTGTTCCCCACCAAATTATAATATGTTTAAAAATTATTCAACATAAACAAGAGACACAGACTAGCCACACAAGTTCCCAAACGTGAATGAAGTCAAAGAACATCCAACATTTTAGTCCACATTTGAAACCAAATACTGACTTAGATATGGCCTTGATGGTGATGAGTCCGGGATCCATGCATGGTACAGTGAAATATTCTTCACTACTCACCACCAGCAAGACCAGATTTTGGGTCTACAAAGACTCTTACCCAGCAGGTGCTGACAAAAATTCCCTAAGGTGTAGGCAGACTAGGAAACTACACTTAGTGTCGATATTATGAATACATGTAACTATACCTTCCTTACCCCACTTCATCTTCATGGCTTGGTAATAAACTAAGCACAAAGACTCGAGTGTCTTCCTTACAGACAATTATGGCAAAACACCTGCACTTAGAGCATTTCAGTGGGAGAAAACTTATGCTACTGAATACCCACTGAAGTAATATAAAATACATGTTAAAATAATATGATGTAGTGGCAAAGACTGCTTCCATTTGACCTATTACAAGGAACAGTGGCCACGTCTTTTACACACAGTATTGAACACCTGGGCAGCCTAATGTTTTATCACTATCAGCAAAGGGATGTCTTTGGACCTTTCTCAGCAAATTCAATGCAGACTATCTACGAAACTTATTTAAGATTCCTTTTAATAATACCTTCTTGCTGAACCCAAGTTTTCTCATGTGTTTTCTATGATATCTAATTCAAAAGAAACTAAACGAACTGGAAGTGATTTAGACATTTGTGGACAGGAACATACAACAGTCACCAATTATCTATATACAGAATGTCAATTCACTGATGCAAAGAGCTGAATAGGCAACAATGCCCAGTCTCCAGGATATCTTTTATCAAATGTTGTGTGAGAGACCATATTACGAGGAACAAAATTCTTCTTGTCATTCTTACTCCCAACATTTATCCTCCCACTTGCTGTTTCTGTATTCTCTAATGTCTCTGAGTAGAAGTGCTGGGCATGCTGACAAGTTTCATTCAGATTGTCCTCAGATTATGCCACCTGATCACACTGTACTGCGACATGCATGCAGGGGACACTCACCGTGACTACTTGCAGTTGCTCTTGGAGATCCTTAATTTGGCATATCAGGACATTTGTTTCTTTGTCCTGTCTCTGTTTCTCCATTTGCATCGCTGATTCCCAAGTGTCCTTTAATTTGGTGTTGGTTTTCTAATGAGAAAATGATACAACCAGATGATATTAGCGTGTGCAAAAACATAACATAACAACACAAATGTGAGATACACACCTCCAGTATCAAAGTAGCCACTTAAGTTCCCAGCTGCAAATGAAGTAGGTGAACTTTTTATACTTTAGCTCATATTTTGTACAAAATACTGATCTGGCTATGCACTGAATGGAAATTAGTTGAGGAACCATTCACATCAGAGTGACATATTGGTCACTTCTTCACAAAGGTAACATTTTCCCACCAAAAGCTTGTATGAATTTCTGTTCCTTCAAACCTGCACTATGGCGGCCAGGTACAGAGTCTTCCTACTGTCTGGACAGTTCAGAGTTCGAACCTCAGTGGGGGCAAGATTTTCTGAACCCATCCAGTCCAGCCCCGAGACCCACCCAAGCTCCTGTATAATGGATATAATGGCTCTTTCCTGGGGATAAAGCAGCTGGGCTATGGCACTGATCACCTACACCCACCCAGTGCCAAGGTTAAAGAGAGAGCAGAACAACACCTCTATCCCCTTCTGTGCCTTCATGGCATGTTATCTTTACCATATTGGTACCGTATGTCCCAGAACAGTGGGTTAAGCATGAGCTGTAAAAATGAAACATCAGGCCTCGGATACGGAACTTATTAGAGTAATGCCTTACCTGCAAACACGTTAATTACTGATATTAATAAGACGCACACAGTCAACACTCACCCTCATGGCACAAACGTCGTTCTTGAGTCCGAGGTTCTCTTGCTGGAGGTACTGCTTTTCCTCCTTTACGATATTCATTCTGCATTTCAACTCGTCATTGGTATCCTACCAAATGGAAAGATAAGCCATAAAATATTAATGTGTGCAAAAATCACGCAATCTAATGTGGGATACACATATTCAGCAGCAAACTGGCTATATAAGTTCCCCGCTACAACTGAAGAAAAGCTAGATATTTTATATTTATTTCACAATCTGTATGAATTATTTACTTGGCTATGGACTTCATGGACATGAACTGAGGATCCACTGACCTCTTACCCAGCAGGTGCTGACAAAAATTCCCTAAGGTGTAGGTAGACTACGAAACTACATCTAGTGTTGATATTATGCATGTAACTATGCCTTCCTTACCCCAGTTCATCCTCGTGGCTTGGTAATAAACTAAGCACAAAGACTCTTTTGTCTATGTTTTACCTTATGGTCAATTATGGCAAAACACCTTCACTTACAGAATTTCAATGGGAGAAAACTTATGCTATTGAATACCTACTGAGTAATATAAAATACATGCTAAAGTAATATTATGTAGCAGCAAAGACTGCATTCATTTGACCTGTTACAAGGAACAGTGGCCACCTCTTTTACACACAGTATTGAACATCTGGGCAGCCTAATGTTTTATCACTATCACTGTCTTCTATGATATCTAATTCAAAAGAAACTTAAAGAACTGGAAGTAATTTAGATACTTGTGGACAGGAACATACAACAGTCACGGATAAGCTATATGTACAATGTTAATTCACTCGTGCAAAGCACTGAATAGGCAGCCATAAAGGCTCAAGACCTCCAAGAAGAGTCACATTCCGTAATATCATAGAAGACTTCTATCTTCAGCAACACCATTGTGAAAACCTCAAATGTTTCAAGTTATGCCTACTTTCATGAGTGCAGTCTTTTGGGACATAAACCCCTATAGTGCCATGGGTGGAGAAGGACTTTCCAAGGAACACGCTCATTCCATCTTCAGGGCCAAAGTGAGCCAGCAAGCGAGACAACCCACAACACAAAAGGTACAGGACTTACGATTTTGTCCTCCAAATGTTGGTATCCACCAACAAAACTACCTGGCAGCACAACTGGGAAAACTACCCACCACACCGTTATCGGAGCTACTATAGGATCCTGCGCCAAGCTAAGATGGCGGCCGCGCGCAGCAAGCGATACCATGTTTACACAAACATGTGGTTGGAAGGGAGGCCATTGACTATAATAGACAGATAACTCAAACGGCTAACCTAAGTCCGTCACCACTTGCAAGTTCTCGTAGTAAGGGAACAGGGGGGCGGTGCAGAGACTTGATGCGGGCGGCCGCCATGATTGCCCAGGATTCTATAGTACATCCCAATTATCACTACGAAAACCTAAAAAAAACTGCATTCCTACTAATACTACAGGTCTTTAAATTCACCAAACTGACTACTTTTGCTCTGGGATTCCCTTTCGACCCTTAGCCATCTGCCCTGTTCTGCAATCAACAGTTCTTAACCACCTGTCTCTGTAACGATATGGACATGTAAATTTTCAATTCATAGTCAAGTCACATACTTATGATAATACCATTCTGTCATCAAAAGTCTGTGCAATGTATCGTGTCATACAATATAAGAACAAGAATGTGCACAAGTTTAGAAAAATACTGGCCAGGTTAATACAATACGTGTCCTTCCTCCATGACTTTGTAAGTCCACAATCAACTTTAATCTTTTTAATTATTTCAATTTAAGCACTGGAACAAGCGTCAGTGATGCTCAAATCTGTCAGAAGCCCAAAATACACATGTTTAAATAACTGCTCCACAAATTCTGGTTACCTTTAACCACCCTGATTATCTCTCTGTAGAACTGAATCTTTCATCGTATCATCTCCAAATATTCTACTTTTGTGGATCTGTTATTTCGTTATTATAAAACTATCAACTGTTGAGGTTATGTGCTTTCGAATGGCATACTTTTGAAAGCTCATGACCCCTGAAACGTGTGCAATGAGGGAGGGAGGTGTCGTGACCCATCATAAGTTATCATACAGATATTTATTTCAAGAAATGAGCACCTCGTGGGCCAAATTCGTAAGTCCATCCCATGACTCACAGATCCAGCGTACTACCTACTTACTGCACTAAACGTCACTTTCAGACTCTATTAGAAATACGGTTTGCATCTACTGCACTATACGAATGGAATTCAGAGAATGGTAATTTCTCAAATATCACACAACAGTAAGATAACTTCATTATTTTGTAAGGAAGGATATGCAATTACAACTAAATAAAAATTATGCGTAACACTAGAAGTTTTGTTCAAATCAGTATACACACTACAGACCACTACAGTCGATACCAGCTACTGGCTCATAGGAAAACGGGACGTTGCTAAATGAACTTGTCAGAAAGACAACAAAAACATGGAGCGGACTGATAAGATCCGCGCCTCGCTTCTGCGAACCTGTCGTCCTCTTGGATCCGGACGGGTTTGCGTCTTTCAGCCAATCTTTGTTCACTTACCTGCAACGTTCACAAACGTATCGCGTTCACATGTCTGTATTCCCTTTCGCTCATGCCCCCAACCGGTTCCCAGTTAACCAACAAATTATTTACCGTTCAGATACCAGTCCCAGTCACACCTGGAGTATTAGTTAACAACGTTGAGTGGCAATGGGCCTATTAATTACGTAAAGATTCCACTTCCTTCAACTTTATATGCGTTTATTTGCAGCACATTCCGAATTCTTTCCACTACACACGTTATGCACTCCGTAGTTATACGATCTTATCTTAATGTTTTATATGTTCGTTGGAAACAACTACAAAATAAAACCAGAATATATATATATATATATATATATATATATATATATATATATATATATA
>BLKM01000081.1:183496-198855 GCA_013340265.1 Coptotermes formosanus
TGAGATCTGCGCTCTTCTGGGATATTACACTGCGTCGTGTGGTAATTATTTACCGATCTTTCGGGCCAACATATCAGTCACATCTTCAAGGGTCAAGAGACTGGTAAACAATCACCAAACGATGCTGCGTAATATCCCAGAAGAGCAGAGATCTCATCAACATCCCAGTGGAAGCCAGGATTCAAAATTTTTCCCTTGTATGTGTGCTAGGAGGCGCTGAACACTGGACTAAACATCAGACGTGTAAGACATTACTTTTGTTATAGAAGAAAGGAGACAGTTACATAAATTATGAATATATGAGCATGCATGCAACCACAGACATGTACTTCAATGCAACTATAATAACTTGGCTAAAATATCAGCAGTTCTTAAATTGGTATCAATGTGACAGTGGAAAATGTGTATTTCTGACATTTTAGTTCACATTTCCTGGTGAATACTGACATGGCTACAGGCTGAATTGTGATGAATTGTGAATCTATTCATGATATGATGAGATACTCTTCACTCCTTCACACTGAGACTGCTTTTTGGGACCACACATCCTCATAAGAAGGGGATACTAGGGCAGATTCCTTGAAGTGGAAGCTGACTACTCTCATGCATCTAGAACTGAGCATACACAGACACCATAATATTGCAGTCACATGCATATTTGGAACACTGACCTTGACTGCTTCCAGTTCATTTTTAAGTGCCTTGTTTTGGTTCATGTACAATTTCAAAAGATCACCATGCTTCTTTTCTTCAGTCTTGGTGTGTCATTCGTAGTTTCTCTGCAATGTGTCCTTGGCTACCTAATGAAGGAAAAGATAAGCCACAGAATTATAATCTGTTAAAATACTATTCAACATAAATATGAGACATACAGCTTCAGTATCAAACTAGTCACAGAAGTTCCCGAATGTGAATAAAGTCAAAGAAAACTGAACATTTCAGTTCACAGGCTGGATCGTGACAAATTGTGTATCTATTCATGGTGGGATGAGATATTCTCCACTTCTTGTGATTGAAATTGCTTTTTGGGACCACACAACCTCAAAACAAGTGGGTACTAGGGCAGACTCCTTGAAGTGAAAGTTGACTACTTACATGCATCTAGTACCAAGCATACATAGACACAACATTATTACAGTCAGATACATATATGTAACACTCACCTTGACTGCTTCCAGCTCTGTTCTGAGTTCCTGGTTTTGGTCCATGTAAAATTTCAAATTGTCACCATGCTTCTCTTCTTCAGTCTTGATGTGTACCTCACAGTTCCTCTGCAATGTATCCTTGGCAGCCTAATGAAGGAAAAGATAAGCCACCAAATTCTAATATGTTTAAAAATTATTCAACATAAACAAGAGACATTAGTAATAGTATGTATTTTACTGGCAAAGACAAGTTGCATTTCGTGAGTAGTTGGCATTTTGCCAACGTATATCGGCTTTGTCACCATTAATAAAGAATTTGTTTATACAGTCCTGTCAGTTTGGTCTTGATGCTTCGCTTGAACATTTTTAACTTTCACTCATTTCATCTGTTGCATATCAGTGTGTCCCACATCTCATGGTCATTACTGTCTTATTGGATCACTCCAGTATGCTACTGTCCTAGTCATCCGTGTCATCTTCAAAGTTGTATAACCTATTATGCAGTGATACAGCTTCATATCTCAAAGAACACAACCTCATGTATTTGGCTCCTTCCATACAGCTTTCTTTTTAATGTTACTTAATGAGGTATATTCCTTGACAACAAATAAAAATCTAATTTATATTGCTTTCATTTTTTCGACACACGGTTAGACTTCTATTACGAAAGCTTGGCAGTTACCGTCACTTCAATGTGCGTACATTTGTGTACTTTTTCCTTGTTGTAATGTTTTCTTAAGCTACCCAAATATTACTCAAAACTGATGTTTTTTATTGTTTCCACCAGAGTTTTGTAAGAAATGTCACTTCCCATGTACATACAAATATGAAATTTGTTCTGTAATGAAATTTTAAGATGTGTTTTGCAGGGGTTGGGACATTTTCCTTTAAAAATCTCGTTACTTTTATTTTAGTTAATTATATTTTCATACTAAATTCACCAAGATGTTCTGTGATAAAAAGGGGTTTTGTTTTCCTCTGGTTTTAGAATAGTGAGCATTTGCTCATCAGCAAAGAGTGAAGTATGTAAAAGTGTGAAGTTGTTACTAGAAACTTCATGAACACATATAGCGGGACACTTTGAAAAGTAGATCAGGAATACCTGGAAGGTTTTGAAATGTGCTTGAGAAGAATGGAGATCAGTTGGACTGATCATGTGACAAATAAAGAAGTATTACAAAGAGTCAAGGATGAGAGGAATATCCTACAAGCAATAAAAAGAGGGAAGGGTAACTGGATTGATCATATCTTGCATAGAAATTGCCTTCTAAAATACGTTATTGATGGTCAGAACTGAGCATAAAAGAGATGGGAAGTGAGGAAGAAGACATAAGCATCTACTGGATGACTTTAAGGAAAATATAGGATCCTGGAAACTGAAAGAGGAAGCACTAAATCACTCTGTGTGGAGAACTCACCTTGGAAGAGGCTGTGGACCTGAGGTAAGACAGACTACAGAAAGAATTAATGAGGCAATAAGCTGATGTGTTTTACGTCATGATAAGCAGTGATGACTATAATATAATTTATTACTATACATGTAACTTGCCTTTATTGTGTTTTAAACATGGAGTTGCTCCATGAGGATGGCAGTTGACTGCTGAAAAACGTAGAAGAGGGAACTGTATTAGTGACAGTACTTTGTACGTGCAAAACATTGGTTTTGTAATAAGAATTGCAGTGGAGATTTACCCAGCAAGTCAATAAATAGTCTGCATTTGAGGGACTTGAATGTAACTATCAAATTCACAAAATCTTGCCACTGAACCGTATCCTAAAACAGTTTAAGCTTATCTACACATTCACACTCTAATTCTCATAAACCTGTCTTATTATTACACTCCATGCTGCCTAGGTCTTTCATGCAGTCCCTATCCTAGTGTTCCCAGGTAAACATTTTTTTGACTCTGTCTCCATAATTCATATGCTGTGTGCTCTGCTCACCAGTTTTTCTTTCATTCAATGATTCATTTAATAATTAGATAGTGAAGGGTATGTGCAGTTAATTAAAAAATTGAACAATATGCAATACATGAATTAAATCAGTTTTGTATCACATCAGTTTTACACTTGAGAAAATGTGTGTTTGGTACCAAAGTTGCTGTGTGTGACAGAACATGTCACCCTGTCAGTCATGTCTGCTACTTTGTAACTAAAGGCAGCAGAGTGATGATGACAATAAACTTTGTTTCTACATACACAGCATGATGCAGAAGTTATAAGTCAAATTATGGAGCTCCTTCTTCTGTCCTTGTTTCCATTCTCTGTTATGTCTAGACTTTACACCAGTTTGTGGACTGTCTGCACTTACCTGTAAGAAGGTATGTATATGCATGTTCAGCTTTACTCTTCAAATGGTGTGAGACATACCACCTCACAAAATTACTCAAGAGCAACAGGATTTAACCCACCTTCTTATGATCCTAAAGAAATCTTAATAATTGGTGAGGGACACCATGAACAGAATTGATTATTCAGTGTTACTACACAGGATAATTTTACAGATAAAAGATTATGTTTTTCCTAGGAGGAACATGATGTTTCCATCATCAGGACAGGATGGTATGGCATATCATCACAGTATTCACAAGAAGAAAACCATTCTTCATGTTAAAGCTAATACATTTCTTATCAGCTTGTATGTGTGATTCAAAATATGACATAAAGGTGTATTCAACACAATATAAATACAGTACTGGTATTATTAACTGCTTTCTGATATATCTTTTGAAATAACAAAAGATTTACTTACTATGTCACATTCTAACATTTTCACTTACTTACCCATCTTAGGTAACATTATTTTATGAGACTATTTGATGTTAAGCACTTGCAGTTTAGGTTCTTGCTTTCATACACGTGCCATTTGTATACATATTCTTAAAACTAACTGGGGAACAATTAGGCCAAGCTAATTTTGTGTGACACCATGACAATGCTGGCCAAGGACACAATATTAGGTAGGTTTGCCTTATGTGTTGGTGTATTTGGTCAGCTGCAGGGTTGATGAATGAGTAATCTTGGCTGAATGTGGAGCAAGTGAAAATGTGAGATCAGTTAAATTCAGTGTCCACTGGGCCTTTACTGAAACAAGGTACTCAGTTATTTGAATTGTACCAATTTGTCTTCTTAATATTTGCACTGCGGAAGATTCTTGCCAAGACATATTTTGGTGCAGATTCTGTGATACAATTCAGTAAACAGAATGTTGCTGAAAGGAACCCTGATGATTCTAAAGTGAGATTACTTCAAAATGTCATTTAATAACCTTCTGAGCAGTGATATGACAACTAGTGTAGTAATTTAACCAGTGCTAATTTCTAGAATGAGATGCATTAGCAGTGAGGAATGGAAGTAGTAACTGGGTAGAAAGTCCTTTCATAGGCGTAATTTGGGAGGGCAAATTCCCTCCCCAGCCAATATTTTTTCAACCTAGGAATAGTTTATTCGGTTACTGGATTGAATAATGGCAAGTAACAAGCACGAAGAAAAAAGAAAATGAAAAGCTTGCGTTTTATGGGACCAATTTTCTCCTCTTTCAAACTCGACTCCTTTGTACAATAAAGTTCCTAATACCCATGGTCTGTGTTGCCCCACCAGTGATATTAGCCACATTACGCTTGTGGGTCCTTGAGAGTGGATGGGTGGCCATTAAAATTTTCAGAACAGACAGGATATTCACACACCTGCTGAAAACTAAATTAGCTGTATAATTTGGAGAATTTCGCTTGTCTGCAAACTGGAAATTTTCTAGTCTTGTAATGTAAGCATAGTTACAGCATATGTGAAATATCTATGATTCTGGGAGACAGACAGACTTTTTGAACACAAGCCGCTGCACTGGCGCACAGGACATTTATTTCCTCCTACCAGCTGGTTTGAGGACATCAGGCACTTCAGGTTACACTCAAGCATTTGTGATTTGTTTGGATATAATGTCTTGCTTCTTAACAACTCCTTAATATTGCAGTTTACTGAATGTAAGTAAGGTGAATTCTGGACATTATTATTCAGTGATTAGTGACTGAGTGAATATTGTAGCCTAGACAGATAACTGGGCCACAGGATGAGCAGTCCCTGTTTTAAACATCAGGTTTAACCGCTATCCCTTGCTTGCAAATTCAGCCTTTACTCTTGACTTACTCAGACTCTGAGATGCATGGCACACGATGTACATATGGTTAGGCTAAAGCATTGAATCCAGCTGTATAAATATGCAGAAACAGTGAAATTAGTATGATATGTCCTCTGGGGTCACAGCACTGCTGTGAGCTTTATCCCTCAGTAAAGTAAGTTTCAAAATTTCAGGCATAGTCAGGTGCCCCACACAATGCAGTTGAGGCTTATTTATAGAACATGCTATTTATAAAGTTGTGGAAAATTAAATGCAGTCTTCAAAACAGCAGACATATATGCTTGTAAGATGACCGTTATTGCCCCACTGATCTTAGAAAGAGAACAGAAGGTAGTCTGAGGTAACATGGCACTAATATTAGGGACTGTTATTTCCAAAATGGAGCACAGTCAGTCTTCACAGTATTAAATTTCATTTATACTTTCTGTTTGGCTTATCCAAAATCTTGCAAAGAAAAACAATGTCCTGCAATCATTCAAGACAAGAAAAGTGTTTACATTTCCTTTCTCTCTCTCTCTCTCTCTCTCAGGTGAAATTGCTGCTAAAATTTTTTAGGGCATGTCATAATTGATTATGTTTCTATGGCTTGTTGTTTTATTCAAGGAAATAAAATTGGTTTCTAAATCTTTTAGCCATTTGGGAATGTAACCCTAAATTATAACAATGAGTTAAGGGAAAACGAGCAACTTCCTTTAAGAAATCTCTCAGCTAATACGTCCATACATAAGAGCAGGGACTATATTGACTATATTGGCTATTATTGACTATTTGACTATTCCATACATTGCCTATATTGACTAGTGCCTATATTGACTATATTGCCTATATTGACTATTCCATACATATAGTATGTTTGCTGTAACATAAGAACATATCTTTGTTTTGTGTAAGGTCTGAGAATCTCATTTCAGTGACTGTTGAGATCACTATGTTCAGATGCCATGTGGTAGATATGTGCTGTCATTCCCTTGAAATGTCAATACGTATCTCCTACATGACCATCACAGAAACACCATAATCTTTGTGCTTCTGAGCAACTTCTTGCTCCTGTCTTCGGAACTTGTGCTGAATACCAGGTCCTGCAGATGGGAGCAGCGAGTTGCTATTCATAATACACTGTTTTCTGAGAAATGACATTCTTGTTCACAGGCAGGGGAGAAGAAAAGAACATTCAGTGTTTGTTTAAAATAATTTATTTTAACTATCAAAAAACTATACATATACACACACATACTTTCATACAAACAATGCACTTGACTATAACATTTTCTTACATATCTCTCTTGTTTTGAAATATAAAATTTACGTGATATTTAAATATTTTAGTTCAAACGAACAATGTATGAAAGGAGGTTAGTCTGTGTAAATTGTTGAAAAAATAGAGCATAGAATTGTTGAAGAAACCAAAGTTCTTTGTGTGCACTCTCTTGAAGCACACTGTTCTTGCTGGCACTGTACACATGCCCTCTTCAATGAACATACTTTTGTAGGTCTCATGCCCCTCTCTGCAAAGAAACAATAAATATGGCATTAATTTTTGTCTTAGTCTTTTCATCGCCTTGTTGGAGGCAGCTGGGTTTGAACGTCAGACCTTCAAGACTACAATGCTAGTATGCTAACATCTAGCGATGGTTCCACTGATAACAGGGTGACATTCTGTTCACTCCCCCCCTCCCCTGCCACCAATGACAAGGTCAGTTTTTGGGCCCATGCACCCTCACAACCAGTTGGTGGCTGGGCAGATTCCCTGCCCTGGAGCTCACAACTCACATGCACCTAGTCCTGACATTAAGAATGCTTGAAGGTACGCCTTCATCCTCACACTTCATCTTCATGGCGTGGTAAAAAAAATCCAACACATACAGCATTTCTTTACAATTTTACCTTATTATCAGTTACAAAAAAACTCATTCATTTAAAGGATTTGGCTACTGATAAAATAACAGTGTTCACAGTAAACAGCCTCTCACCATCTTCTGATAGGTCAGAAACAACAGGCTTGAAAGAAGACACCAGAGTGTGCCCATAAATTAATAATACTTAGATAACGCAGTTCAACACAACTATTTATTACAAAAACAACAGCCCAATACTCACCTTGACTGCTTGCAGTTGGTTTTCGAGTTCCTGGATAGTCCTGTTCAGAAGCTTCCTCTCCTCGCTGAACTTGTTGACTTGAAGTTGGATTGCTTCCTCATAGTACCTCTTCTGCCTGGTACTGTTAATCTAATGGAGAAAATGACAAACCACAAGGTACTAAGCTGTGCAAAAATCACTCAAAATAAATGTGAGGTATACAACTGATTCCTATATTCACACCAACCTGACAATCTTCCCTATACTGACTTACAAAAATTTAGTCCACATTCTCACAATGTACTTCCTACACACCATATTGATATCTTCCCATCTAAAACATAGCACATTCAAGTTCTTCCTATCAAAATATGTGTACAAATTTCTCTTCTCTCATACATGTGCTACATGACCCCCCACCCCTTCAAACAGTTAGATTACATGAGCTGTATAAATGAACCATTAAGTTCAGAATACAGGCACCTGTTATGTTAATGCACTTATCTGCATGCACTTCAAGTACTTGCATTAATACGGCTTTAAATTTTAGCCCAGAAGTATTGTGCAGGCCGATAATATTCGTAGGTCACAAATAACACAACCTGATAACACTGCAGATTAAGATGCATGCAGGCAACATTCACCTTAAGTGCCCGCAGGTCATTCCTCAGTTGTCGGTTTTGTTTCAAGAGGGATTGCTTTTCCCCACAATCTCTCTGCAGTACACTGTTGTTCCCAGTCTCAAGCTTCTTCTGAATTTTGCAAGTGATAAGCTAATGAAAGAAAAGATAAACAAGATATTAATGTGTGCAAAAATCATTCAACATAGCTGTATCAGACTGGCCACAGAAGTTCCCAGCTGCAAAGGAAGTAAAAGGAGAATTTTAGACATTTATCTCATATTTGCTACTAATTATTGATGCGACTATAGATCAGAAGGAGACAAACTGAGGATCTATTCATGGTACTCTTCCTCATAGTTCCTTGTCATTAATGGACCTGTAGTTAACAACCTGCTGAATGACAATATCTTGAAAGTAAATTTACCACACAACGATGATCTTTGTCGTTCTGGTTACTCATTAAAATTCATAAATATATAAATATCCAACCAGTTCAACTTCATTGATTTTATGTAATGTATGTGGGTCTGTCCATAACTGAGGCGACAAACACATAAAACTATTTCAAAAGCTGAACTTGTTTGCAAATAATACACTGCAGTAATTCATATGTAGTTACATTGAATTTCAATGTCATTTTCTGCAAGTCTGTAATGGTTGGGTAACACTGCTTGAATAAATTATTACAACACAAGAAAAGCAGCAATTGTCATACAGAAATAGGAACTGTCAAAACACAGTGGTTTAACAGGTAAGTAAGTAAGCAACTAACTTACTACATGGAATAGAATCCCTCTCTAATATGTTAGGTTATTCAGCTCAGCAAGATATTTTGCAAGTTACATGGAAACCAAAAGGTCATTACCATACGAGAGTAACCAGACAGCGGCCCCCTCCTGAGCAGCTCTGCACTGTTCAAGAGACCTTTAATGTAAACTTTCCATAAACTCCATGACCTCCCAACCTATTTTTTTTAGATCCAGTTCAATATCTATAGCAATGTACCACAAATGACCTCTTTCATTAAGGTATTCCTATTGAAATGGTGTATGCATTTCTCTTCTGTCAGATCTGTGGTGTACAGCCTCAACAGTGGATTAAACATGCGCAGTATAACACCATTAGTTCCCTTCTTGAAGCAAAGGCAACATGATATAAGGCTTAGACAATTAAAAATACACACAACTAATTTAAATACAGAATTAGAAAGTTAAATCAGATGTCTGCAGCTTAACAATTAGAACCTCTGTAGTAGAGAAATGGAAAATTAGTGAAAAGCACATGTGACAGTTGTGGTGTAGTTTAGAGCAGGTGCGATTGCTAGGCCATGTCTGATGTCACTGCAATCTGGTTGGCTTTTAAGTGGTAATGTTTAAATTTATCCATATTAATAAAGAATTACAATTTATCTGAAACACATAAGACAACATAGCCCCACGTCATTGATGTTGAAAACAGAATCTACAGTTTGCAGGCCACAATTAATGATTTTATGATCACGTGTGGTTATTGGTGGATAAGGCACATGTGGAGGCCCTAGTTTCTAGTCCATTCACACTGGCTACAAATATGACTGTGTATGAGTTCTGATAATAAGCTGGAAGCTATGACATCAATAGTTCTACCCTTTATGCACGTAACTATGCTGTAACAGAGCAGCCTTCTTGTACAATGAAGAATTTTCCAATAACTTCTCTAAAAGAAATCTATTACATCTGATTTTATTGTACAAAGGTTTGATGGTGACAAATAACCTATCAGTGAACCACATGTGGCCTGCATGCCTGCAGTTTGCCAACCTGATATAGAGTTCTTGCTGCTGTGAATTGGATTCATATGGCTACGGATAGAGTTTAGTGATGTGCCACATAGCTGTGCATGAATCAATTAAACACTGTCTCAATACACATGGAAATCTCACCTTTAAGCGTGCAATTTCCTCCTCCAGCTCACGCATTTTAGATGGCAATGCACTGGAGCGCCCTGCCCGTATAGTTGGATCCAAGGCTTTGCTTGTATGGGCAGCGTCAACATTGATGGGCTTCCAATCCACTGCCACCGGCAAATCGTTGCTGGTGCTGTGTCGAGGTCGCTTGCATGAAGCCATGGTCACAGCACACTATTCAGTTCAAAATAAGGTTATGTCAGTAACAATACAGGAAACACAAAAACCTTTACAACTCTCATAGTTAACCCTTTACAATATGAGGTTCATCCAAACACACACACATACACACACATATATATAAAGCAAGTGGTATAAAGAAGTATCTTCTCTGAGGTTACACTTTTCTGGGATTCAGGATGACTCACTCAAAGTACCGAGACATGGCATAACATCCCAGAAGACTTAAATCTTCACAAACGCCACTGTGAACACCACTCTCCAAAAAATCGTGAAAATTTGAAAATGTATATACTTAATTTCTCTTCTGGTTGATAAAATCATCAAGTTATTACTATTTTTAATTTTCAATTCCCTTTCAACCTTTAACCACCTGTCCTGTTCTAAAATCAACAGTCCATAGCCAGCTGTCTCTGTACAGAAGTGGATGTTTGAATTTTCAATTCAAAGTCAAGTCACATACTTGATCTTATTTTATCATGACACTACTTTGTCTCCAAAAGAGTGTGCACTTTATCATGTAACAGAATATGTAAGCAGGACAAAAATGTGGGCTAGTTCTCAGCAGTATTGCGCAGGTTAACACAATTAAGTATTCTTAACAAAAGAATTAACTTGGATTTTTTTATGACTACTTAAATTTAAAAAGCATAAGAAGTGTCAGTAACTTCAAAAAATATGTCGGAAGACAAACATAAATCTTTCAGTAACTGCACTGCAAATTCTATTTATGTTTAACCACCCTCATTTTGGTGGATTTGTTACTCTGTTATTTTAACAGTATCTACTAACTGTTGACATTATGTGCCTTTGAATGAAATACCGTACAAGAAGCAAGACTTCTCACTCGCTAGCAATGCTGAAGTTGTAGCCCATCTTAAAACACCAGTCATATATTTACTTGAAGATATGCACAAATCCTTCCCTGCCTAATTACAGCACTAAACACAAGTTTCAGACTCTATCAGAAATACAGTATATACCTGTTACAGTGCATAAATGAAATGGAAACGAGCGCAATTTCTCCAAATATCACGCAATGTAACACACTCTCGTTATTCTATGAATAAGGAGATGCAACAGCATATGAAGAAAAATTGTTACATTTCTCAAGTTACTATTAATATTATGTCTTACCTTCAAACTGGAGAGTCCTGATAAAAATTCCACGGTTGGGTTTCTTTAAAAAGTCGCACTTTATCTTTATCTTTATCTTTACTTCATCTTCAAGCAAATCCAAGTCAACAGGTCATAACAACCACTGGATATAGAATGCGTCACATATTCAAGTGCTCCAATCTTCTTGGTAACAAGTCACTAAATATAATAAAAGCGTAACAATAATAAAATAATCATTAGGTAAAATAATAATCACATTAAAAATAATGCTTGGATATATATACAAGGACAAAATACAGTAATACATGTAAAGACATAGACAAAACAAAATATAACACATTGCACAAAAATTATATACTAGGATTACAAAACTCGATGCATACAAAGTACAGATTCAACCACAATTAAAGAACTCATCAACAGTATAAAATGAGTTTGCATAAAGAAATCCTTTTAAGGCTGACCTAACTAGTACTATGTTGTTTGATAATTTTTTTATGTTTCCTGGCAAATGGTTGAAGATCTTTATTCCAGAATAATATGGGCCTTTTTGATACTTAGTTGTATTAGAAATTGGTGGGTGAAGATTGGTTTTGTATCTAGTATTGATATTATGTATTTCCTGATTTGTAACATACAAGTGCTTATTTTGTGCAACATGTATTGAAATTGATAATATATATTGTGAATATAGTGGCAGTATGTTTAATTTCTTAAACAGTTCCCTACATGATGCTTTACTTTTAGACCGAGTGATAATTCTTATTGCCCTTTTTTGAAGCTTAAAAATGTTATTACTGTCAGAACAATTTGCCCAAAAGATTATACCATAACTCAAGACTGAATGTATATAAGAAAAATAAACTGCCCTTAATGTGGCTTCTGATACAACAGGCTGCAGTGTTCATATGGCAAAACACACTGAACTTAATTTACATATTAAATTATCTATATGGGGTTTCCATGACAATGTATCATCCAACATTAAGCCTAAAAATTTAATGTGTTGTACTTTTGATATGGGCTCTTTTATATGGTCAGTATTTATATCAATAGTATTAGTATTTTTATATTAAAATGTATAAAGTGCATTTTTTTATGATTCAAGGATAACAAATTTTGTTTAAACCAATTATTTAAATTTTGGTATGTGCTATTCATAATGGCTTTAAAATCAACTGGCTTTTTGTCATTTATTATTATACTGGTATCGTCAGCATACAAGATTGTTGTCATCTTTGGAAACATGTTAGGTAAATCATTTATGTATAACAAAAAGAGGAGAGGGCCAACCCAATTAGACAATACGTCTTCTAGAACTACTTTTTGGTATCTACCACTCAAGTAGGATGCAATCAGAGCATGAAATTTTCTTGTTATCCCATAAATTTCCAATTTTTTAAGTAAAATTTTATGATTTACACAATCAAAGGCCTTCTCGAGGTCACAGAAAAACCCACCCACAATACAATTATTATTCATACTTTTTAAGATCTCATTTAAGAGAGCATATGAGGCCGTTTGAGTGGACGCAGTAGACATGAAACCATGTTGTTCTTTAGTTATTAGATTATTAGTAGATATGTGGTCATATAGTCTAGTATAGATTAACTTTTCGAATATTTTGGAGAACGATGTTAGTATAGAAATGGGTCTATAATTTGAAATTATCAGCTTACTATCTTTCTTATGTATTGGCCTTACAATAGCATATTTCAATCGATCTGGGAATATCCCCATTGACAGTGCTTCATTACATATGTATGTTAGGGGAGACAAAATGAAAGATACACTCATTTTGAGTATTTTAACTGGAATGTTTTCATATCCACTTGAGTTTTTACTTTTTAGGGATTTTATAATTCTCTTAACTTCAGCAGTCGAGGTATAGGACCAATTTATTATTGGACACCGATTTGTGGTACTTTCTTTCAAAAGGTTAATTGCATTCATTATGTTATCATGATTAGCTATACTATTCTTCAAATTTTCAGTTATTTTATCTGCTATTGATACAAAATAATTATTAAAGGAATTAATGATGGCATCTTGGCTAGTAACTGTAACATTATTAATTTCCAAGGCTTGTACTTTGTGGTTACAGTTTTTATTCCCCGTCTCCTTTTTCACAATTTCCCAAATGGTTTTCATTTTGTTATCTGATTTTGTAATCTTGGAGTCATAATACAGTTTTTTAGCTGTAAGAATAACCTTGGTTAATATTTTACAGTATTGTTTATAGTGTAGTGTCAGTTTAGTATCTTTCATTTCCTTACTTAGCACATACAGTTCTTTTTTATGATTACAGGAGACTCTTATTCCTTTAGTGATCCAGGGGGTATTATTATTTTTACATCTTAAAGGTTTACTTATAAAACTTGAGTTAAAAATCCTCAAGTATGTGTTTAAGAAATTATTAAATGAGATATTGGCATCATTACTATTGAAGACATTCTCCCAGTTTTCATGACTTAGATTTATCAGAAATTCATCTATGGAATACTTATTATAATTTCTATGTTGTTTTGCAGTATAATTCTGTTTTGGAGGAGCTGTAATGTCTAACTGTATTTCTTGGGCATCATGATCAGACAGCCCATTTACAACTGGGCATATGGTATGTGCTCTCATTTTATCTATAAATATACTATCTATTGCAGTAGATGAAACATTTAGAATACAAGTGGGGAACTGAACAGAATTAATTAAGTTATATGTGCTTAAAAGTATGTCCAATTGCTGTCTTCTATGGGATGTGACTAAGTAATTTACATTTATGTCTCCACATATTTCATTTTTATTTCTACATAATGAATTTAAGATGTTTTCAAATGTATTTAAAAAATGTTTAAAATTTCCTGTAGGTGATCTATAAATGCTTATTATTATCACATTAAGTGAAAGTAAGTTTAATTTGATTGCACAAAGTTCAATATCTAGTTCTGAACTATATCTTTCAAGACGTATATCTGAAAATTTGACTGATTCATGTACAAAGATGCTCACACCACCATTCTTTTTGTTTTTCCTGCAGAATTTGGCACCTACGAAATTCCTCTTGTTTTTGAGCTTTATCACCATTAAGAATTACGTTCACTTCATCTTTATTGGGAAGGAATGTCAATTCTTCCTGCGAACTTGAATTGAGGAAATCACTGCTCGTCGACGCCATCTTTGAATCCGATTCATTGAGCCGGCCCTTCACAAAGGTGAAGGTTCCCAATTTATTTCGGTGTACTTCAGTTTTGTTTGAATTGGCGCTCTTGCAGTCGTGTCGCTACGAAATTCGTCAGTTCATATATAGTACCGAGATCAAGAATGAGTTGTACTGCACACCCCTGCCCCTTTATGCCTTCAGGGCGTGCAAGCGGACAAGTTCGCTTTCATTACTGGTTTATACTCTGTATCTTTCTGCAGAATCCTTTCTTTTGAAAGTTTCGCTTCTTGGGTTCTTCACATCCACCTTCCACGAGCGAATGTATTAAACATCTGCGATTAGTTCAGACCTGTTCTGTGTTGCACGTCAGACTTGCGTCAGCAGTGTTGCCATACCGCATATGGAGTACGACGCGACACTCCACGACACTGGGTACGGTCAGGCAACGTTGCTGAGATGGTGCGCAGACTAGCTGTCCTGGGATGTTTATTTCTCGTTACCTAGGTAACTCAGCGAACCGTTACGCAACACTGCGTAGTCCGCCAGCATAGTGCGTGATTGGTGCTGCGCGTGTGCAATGTAAACAACAACCGAGCCAGGTGGTACAATCAGCTAGGGGTGAACAAAACGTTTCCCGACTGTGATCCGATTCATTCAGCACAGTCCGGTAGGTGATCCGTTTTATTGACTCGTTCACTTCTTGCACTGTACAAAGAAAATTTACATTCTATTACATTATTACAGTCTGCTAATCACTCATTAATACCAGAAATAAACACGACCATCAATTAAACAACACCCACCGTAAAACATTTAAAACTCATAACGATTACTCTGGTTTTAAAAATTTTAGCATTCATTGACCCAGTTGGCATAAATTCAATGTATATATAATTAAAAGACCGTCAGATAGCCAACAATATATGGTTTTATTATATATAGATTAAAAAACAGAGCTACCGGTTTCAGCCGCACAGGA